>WUAW01020996.1:10701-21990 GCA_017165845.1 Thaumetopoea pityocampa
AGGTACTTAGCTGATAAGTAGGTCTACGTGCAATGCTACCAGCGGTTAGGGCTCCACAGAGTCCCACTGAAGCTGTGGCAGAATACTCACGTGGTCACATAGCTTCGACAACATGGGCCAGAGAAGATCACTCGGGGGGTTTTAGTGGATGCAAGCTTTACTTAACCTTTCATAGGTATGCGGCGGGCATTCCCTCCAGTTAAAGTAAGGGCTCCATAGACTGAGAAATCCCCTCAAAATTCGGGCCGTGTCCAAGGGCACAGCTTTCTGTATTACGCTTCTTTCATCTAGTTATCGAGAGCCATTGAAGCTCTTCACTAGCTGGCCGTTAACCGATACGACCATCAGAATAATTTTAGCTGATTCCACATGGCGGTAACCTTAAAGGATCCTTATTTCTTTTTTGTTATTTCAGACTCCCTAAAGGTGAAGAGTTTGTATACGAAGAGCACAAGGAATACGACGCAGCCCATACTGTCACTGAGGACTGCTTGGCGCGGTACCCTGGTTGTCACGGGTTTGATTCAACTATGATATAATTACTATTATAAAATTCAATAATATTTTGTTGTCTTATTCTCTAACTTTTCACGCCAAAAATAACTTATATCCGCCGGTTAAAACAGATTCAATGCTGTGTGGCGCCAGCATATTAATAGCGTCACTTCATTTCTTTCCGTGGATGTTGTGAGAAACAGCTAAGAAATGTATTAGGATCATGCGCAGAAGCATTATCCTTTTGTTCAATCAAAATGTTCTGCGATCTTCAAGGCGCCTGTCCAGCTTGGAGATTGGCAAATCCCTTCTTTTAAAGGAAGAGGCTCATGTCGAGCAGTAAACATCCACAGGCTGTTGATGATGTTTATAATGGTGCCGATTCTGTTCTACAGAACTTAACTCAATTTGGTACCTCTCTATCTTTTTCTAATGTCCAACGCCAAAACGGGATAGCAAATATTTATAGCGAACACCGATCTACATTTCTGTCAAACGTTTTAAAAAAATGTTGCGTTTTTGCGTATCTCTAGTCCGCAGGTTCCGAAATCGTGTCTAATTTTTTTTAATTTTGACGTTTTTCAACGAAACTGACAGCACCAAAATTGTAGCTATCTCGTTTTACCGCTTGACGTTAGAAAAAGATAGGGAGGGACCAAATTTATTTAAGTACTGTTACAACAGACTCTGCACCAATGCAAACAAACTCTTCCCTTTTATGGAGAGGACTCAAGTGAAACAGTGGACTTCGACAGGCTGGTCATGACGTGCTGATATATGTAGTAGCGAAGTACCCAACTTGGATGAACCCTGAAGGCGAAAGTGATTGCTCTGTGTACAATATCATAGCATTTAAATACAGTCTTATTAATAAAAGTAGGTACAGAAGCATACTTTATGCATAAGCTTAACTGAGCCTCTTGACTGGCTGAGAGTGCGTTCCTGTTTTTTAAGGTCGCTTTTAAGGAGGCGAACACACAGAACATTACATGCTAAAGCCAGTACCCATATAAATTGTTAAAGGAACAATTTTTAATTGTTACTTAAAATTATATTGCTACATATTGTATATGCGGGTAGACCCCCGACTAGGTGGACAGATGACCTGGTGAAGGTCGCGGGCAATCGGTGGATGCAGGCGGCTCATAGCCGCTCGATGTGGCGAGCATTAGAGGAGGCCTATGTCCAGCAGTAGACGTCTGTGGGCTGGTATGATGATGATGATATTGTATATTATAATCGGTATCCTTTTTATGTTGTTTGTGACGGCCTAATATTTGACTCAATTGCCGAATTATGGCGAATTACTTAATATATAATATTTTAATTATTAATATATGATATTTTCTGAATGACAGTTTTTCCACTACATGGGAAATCCCGAAACAATCATAGATTTATATAAAAAGCCTTAGAACTAATTTTACTTGAGCTCTCGTACATTAACGGCTGCTACTAAAACAGGGATCAAGCTGTATCTTCAATTTCACTCTACCAATTTTGATGAAACATGCCCCAGTATTTGTTTGAAACCTACCCGCTGGATTTTGCGTAAAGCTCGAATAAACAAACAAACAAACCCTCGACGGATTTGGTTTCAGAAGCCCTTAATTAGTCGATCTGAATAGTTTTTTAAATATCTTTGATTTTTGAAAATTTGAAATTTAACAAGTTTATGTATTATTTAGTTATGTATTGTTTAGTTTATGTATTATTTAGTAAAAATGAAATAACAAACAAGAATAATTAACGTCGATAATTATTAATTTAATGAAATTAAACTATGTATGTAATTTTAATCAATACATTCTAATTGACATACAACGCACATCTAAATTGGAGAGTCTATGTCAGAAGTACCCAAATTTTTTGTCTCTTAGACCAACTGAGATATTTTTTGGTTTTGGGTAGACCCCTTATTTAGCTAATATTGAATTTTTGCAAATTCATCAAATTCAAATATGATTTTGACGGCTGGTATAATGCTACTCGTTTCGAAACATCCCTGGTGGTCAATATAGACAATTTTGGATATCAATGGGCTAACTGTGGCTAATTGTGGGTAAGTAATTTGTTTGATTTTTTAAAATTTGTCTCCTAAAGAGGTTAAACATTTAATTTATAATTTTAAATGTAGCTGATATGAAATCCCATCGAGTACATAGCTGGTCTATAATCTTATCGAAGACCAAGCAATCTCCGATCGGCTAGATCCGCTGGCCTGCGAAGAGACATACGTAGCATTTCTCTACATCTACTACCGTATTTGTTACGGGGGGTTTTCGAGGAATTGTTTGGAATTCCAGCCGATGAATTCCATCACCGCACATCTCTCCACAATTTAAAACTTCACTCTCATCACTTGCAGTGTTAGCGATCTACTACCTTGCAAGTCTCGCACAATATCTTTCCACATATCACCATCCCGTGGAATGAGCTCCCAGCGACGGTTTTTTCCAAAAGGATGCGACTTAAGGACCTCTTAGAAACATGCCTATACTTTTCTTAAAGGTCGGCAATGCACCTGCGATCCCTCTGGTGTTGTGGGTGTCTGTGGGTAGCGGTGATCACCTACTATCTGGTAACCCGCGTGCCAGATTGCCTTCTCTTATATAAAACAAAAATATAAAAATAAGGTTTCTTTGTTCATTCCGCATGCGATTGTTACATAATTCATCTGATTGCGGTGAAACTTTGGTAAGTTATGCTCACACCCGGAAACTTTACAGAGTTGGAAAATTCTCACGTGTGGGGGGACCTAGTTAATAATAAAATAATTATTATGTACCTAGTTGATCTTAATTTCATTTTAAGATCAGAATTAGTAATTATTTAATCTACGAGTATCCGGATCTCTTAAGCACTAACTAAAGTAGGGCCATTTTAATAGACCATATTTGAAATTTTATCAAGATAACTTTGCAACGACGGCCATATAATATATAAATTTTTTCAAAGTTATAATTGAACTTATAGGCCATAATTGGACAACTTCTCTCAGTTACTAAATAGGTACATATTTAATTTAATAATGAAAAAAAAAATACTTTGACTAATAAACATTTCTAAACCTACAGACTGACAGATATCAAATGTAGCTTTATAAATTATCCTTACCATAGATCAATTGATTTGCTCTAGTGGTTGAAAGCATGATAACTAATAGAGAGGACCGGAGTTGGATGCCCGGATCGGATAAATTATGGCTGGGTTTATCTGAAGGAGTTATATCATCACGCACTTATATCAGTACACAGAAGTCCACTACTGGATATAGGTCTCTTATAATAATCTACAATAGTGGTAATTCTGCTGTAACACAGCCTGACTAAATTTAGACCCTCTTTATCTTTTTTAATGCCAAACACTAAAACAAAACGAGACGGCAAACATTTTTAGCGACCTACAAGCACCTAGCAAAACTACGTTTCTGTCAAAACGTACAAAAAATGTTGCATTTTTGCGTGTGTATCTTTAGTAGGCATGTTTCGAGGTCACGTTTAAATTTCTTAATTTTGATATGTCTAAACAAAACTGACAGCACCAAAATTGCAGCTATCTCGTTTTGGCGTTTGGCATTAGATAAAGATTAGCCTAAATTTAGTTAAGTTCTTTATAGCAGAATTACCACCAATATTAGGCTACAAATTTGATTGGTCTAATATTAGCCGATATATTATTATATATCATGTTATTGGTCTAATTACATTATAAGACATTATTAATTACCAGACTTCTTCAAATATGCATAAAATAGAACATATGTACATTCACCGACTGTCAGCCCATTGCAAAGGTACATAGGTGCCGATTCTGTTGTAACAGAACTTAACTAAATTTGGTCCCTCCCTATCTTTTTCTAATGTCAAACGCCAAAACGAGATAGCTATAATTTTGATGTTATCAGTTTCGTCCACAAACATTAAAATTAAAGGGTTTAGACGCGATTTCAGAACACACGGAATAAAGATAGGCAAAAACGCAACATGTTTTTGAACCGTTTGATAGAAACGTAGGTCGGTACCCACTATAAATGTTTGCTATCTCGTTTTGGCGTTTAACGTTAGGAAAAAATAAGGAGAGACTAACTTTAGTTAAGTTCTGTTACAATAGAATCGGTACCAATATCCCATACTAAACGATGCCCTCGATTACCAGATCCAAAGCTCCAGCTTTCAGCCAGCTTCCGCCTAGAGTTCCAACTCTAGGCGGTCCACAAGACTATAGATTGACTTCATGTATCTTCTCTTGGTCATTTGGTCATTAATAACTACTTTGTGCTGGGACTGGAGACTTCTTACCAAGGGCTGTCTCCCTGCAGCATTATGCAGAAAATGATCGATTGAAACTTCAAGTCGATTACGCCCAGCTTCTAAAATACCAATATTCTTAAGCGTTTCTTCACGCATTAAATGTCGCCGTGATGTAACGCCCACAGTCACAGTACGAAAAAGAATTGTTCTAAGACGAAAAAAATACGAAAAGGAATAATAATCTGATTAAAAATCTGAATTGAATTAAATTGAATAATTTGGTGAGTACTGGTGACACCTGACTAGAACAGACGCAGTGACCCTGATTTTTGTATAAATGAGTCCCGGGTTTGAATACCGGTAGGAGCAAACTTAGGTGTAATGAGCATATATGTTTGTATCTATTAATGTATTGTATTTATCTATATAAGTTGTCTAGTGCGCAAGATACAGAGAACTCTATGTAGTTTGGGACTTGATCAATTTGTATGAATGTGTCCAGAATATCTCTGTCGAATTCTTTTGTAAGAAGCAAGTGATTCAGTCCGATTTTGCTACATTATGTTTATTTTTTTAAATTTCAAATTATTTAACCCATTAGCGCCCAGCGATCTATTTATAGATCACCATTTAACTCCATAAATTTTGTTTATATTTCAAACTTGACGCCGTTTTCTTTTATAGATGTCGTTAGTGTAGCGTTACGAAAATGTAAGTTGGCATTCAGTTCATTTTTATGAACTGAAACGATTTGTGTAGTATATTTTTCTTAATATTTTTTTATTTTTCTTAATTATTCAAAAAAATATATAATTTGGGCGTTAATGGGTTAATGCACTTTCAAGCTATATTTATAAATTATAGTGACCAATACTATTTCTAAAAAGTACTTTTTCGAAATAAGATTGTAAAGATGGGCTTGTTCTCTAGAAAGTCTTAACTAGTCTATTATAAGTATTGTATCACTTTATTTTATTATATTATCTTTTAGGGATATAGGAAAGATATACAAAAAAAAAATGAAATATTATATATTATATTATTTATATTATATTTAGTAGTTACAAATTATAACTACTAAATATAATATAAATAATAAAATATAAGAACCTTAACAGATAAGGTACTCGCCCTCAATAAATAATTGTTTATACCGTTCTGTCTACATCCGTTTATATAAACAATTATGAACAATATTCAAATTATACAATTTTTTAAAACAGTAAACCAATTTACGCAGTGTTAACAAAACTAACTTTTTGATGGAAATTAATTCTTTAAACAATGCTCGCAGTGTGTCATAGTATGTGGAGATTTGAGTTCGCTTCTATCCAAAACCGACTTTCTCGATACTTGATCAAGCTGTATTAAATATTTGAATTTACTTTTCAAATATGATTCGAAGTTTTCATACTTTCTTATTTATTTGTGTAAATCTTCTTTTAGAATATGTAATTAGTGAAAATAGTACACTAAATCAATTCCCCTCGGGAAATCAAGAAAGAATTTTATCCAGACGAAAACGATATTTAACCTTTCCGGAAGGAAGTTCATTTCAATTGGGTGAGTTTTTTTTTCATTGCTGCCATAGTAATTTCAAACACAATTTCCAATTTTATCTATTCAAAGTAATTATTTTTTCCTGTTATATTTATGTAATTATTATTTTTATAATAAATCTCTCTTTCAATAATAACGTTAATCCATCATTTAACGTCATTATTGAAATAAATATACGAGTAGTGTTACACAATTTTGTATCTTATAATTGCCTATGATATCTTAAAATATTTTATTAACATCAAAAATTAAGAACAGATAAACACCAATTCACAAGTAACAGGTTCGTTAGACATATGTTGTAAACTATTTAGCATATTTCTTGAAAACAACTGGACCTTTTGTTTGTAGACTCAAATGTACTACATTTATGCATACAACGGTAGTTCTTTGTAGACGACTTGCTTCTTAGAACTAAGTGAAAAGTAGTTTAAGATATATCTTAATTTCAAGTAAAAAAAGTAAGTTTCAAAATTCCATAGTTTAATCATCAAACGTTCAATATCTTGAATCATTGTTAATTATTATTGTTAACATAAAATAATAAATAGACTAAATTAATAGTCATAATGTTATCGCCTTCCAAAGTGACAACTAGCAGAATTTTGGGCACCCAATCACAATTGTAATTGTTTTGGATAGTTTTTAAATTATCTCTTTTGCTGCTTTAGAATATTATATGTATATAATAATAAATTTATTATTGAAATTAAGATCTTTATTGAGAATTATTATAATATTTCAGCTGATATGCATTATCACATTTTTCTATATTTTGCAATATCGTTATTATGGTTGGTAGAAGCTTTTAATATGATTGCTCCTAATATGAGTCTCTCTGCGAATTCTCGAGACCTTGACGGTGAACATGTATCTAAAGTTTTATCTAGGAGAAAGAGATTTTTAACTTTTCCCGATGGAAGTTCATTTCAACTGGGTATGAATCTTTTTTTATTTATCTGTAACTATATATGGATATATTAGTACTCTTATAATGCAGCCTTCATGTCTATTCACATACTAATAATTCCTCAACTTTATTATATTCTGGCTCAAAGATCCCAAACTTTTCTGTCTCATAGACCACTTGCCATCTTTTTCGGTTTTGGATAGATCCCTTGCTTAGTTTATATTAAATTTTGCAAATTTATCAACTTCTATTATGTTCTTATAGCTATTATAGTACTCACTTTGAAAGATTTAAATTTCTAACTGTAGTGAAATGATTATCGAACCCTGGGGGTCGATATTGACAACTTAGTGTATCAATTTTCAAGTTTCGTAACTTCACTAACTAAAACTTTGTAATGGTAATAATGATAACTAATAATTAATTATTAATATATTCGTCCTTGGTATGATAATTGTGGCAAACAGACAGATCAACTCACTTTTAGATTTATTATCTTGTGTAGATTTTTTTAAATTGTAGCCAGTATTCCTCTAGTTTGCTCCAGTTTGCTTAGCATAACAAAACACTTGCAGTGCTTACGCGCTATAAGCCAAAGACAATAAAGTGATTTTATACTCGTTACTCTAAGCACATTATTTAACAATGTCGCCAAGGTAACGATTACACAGTTGAAGTTCTGTGCGAGATGTTTGTGCACAAAATTGCTGAGCATGGTTTTCGTAGAATTTCACTTAAAACTTTACACTATAAAAGAGAAAACGTACATCACATTCCTAGATCAAAACTTTCAACTCAAAGTACTAGAATTTAGCGATAATAACATTTTTTTCATTCCTGACTCGATTATCTATTGAGAATAGAAATATAGTAATCGTTACTGATAGTGTTTCATAAATGTTATGAGAAGTAAATTTTTTTGAAAGGACACTTGCCTCCCACTACGGCCTTCAGAAAATAAGGTTATGTCTTAAATTATAAATCAGAGTTGAAACAGTTTTGATCTAGAAGTGCGATATATCCAGGTCGAATATAATGACTGGTATAATAATATTATGTAAACATTAGGTCAGAGAGTACTTGGTCGTTTAACCTGTCCGGCAAATAAACTTAAGCATACGGGTAAGCGACCCCGGCCTCCCGAGCTACTACTGTCTCTTCCTATTCCTTCCGAGATGGAAGTATCCCATATCCTATAGTCCTGTTCCCAAATTCCATATTCCTTGCTCAATACACATTTCCTACCTCAACCTTTTTCCTTTCTTTCCTTTTCGCGGGAAAGCAATTAGGCACTTTAACATTTTAGGACCCCAAAAATGGCGGCGTCGTGGTTCGCCACCCGACACATCTCGTTTCCCGCGAGGGCGAAAAGTGGGCTACTGATAGCCACTTTGTTCGTAGCAAGTGGAAAGAAGTGGTCTCTGCCTACCCCAATTCTTCGGTAGTATAGTGGTCAGTATACCCGCCTGTTACGTGGGAGACCGGGGTTCGATTCCCCGCCGGAGAGCCAGGGAAAAAGGCGTTAGTGTATGTATGTATGTATGTACATTAATGACTAATTGATGTATTTTTATAGTGTTTTGTACCCAGAATCATGGATACCTTCAAGTAGGTGATATTGTCTGGTTTGGTTCCACTGCGGCCTTGGCGTGGGAGCTACCCACGGACCCTCAGTTATTTAAAATGTTTCAAGACAATTACAAAGGGAACGAAGCCAAGAAACGAAGTGATATGATTTATTACGTCGATGACGAAGGAAAAGTTATCAGTTCAGCAGTGTATAAAAGGTATGGAAATTATGTACAAAAATTGCCCTTTTCTCATTAAATATCTTGAAAGACAAAACTTGTTGAACGAAAATCAGTGTGATTTCTGGAAAAATCGTTTAATGATATTTGTTTTAAATAATTGTTGGAAATACTTGCAACATAAAACTTAATATTTCCCTAATATATTGTAATGCTGTAGCATGCTAGCAACTCTAAGTGGATTATATAATTACAACCGCGCTACCTGCGCGGACCCCTCTCTCTTGTCAACTATTCAACAGTAGTCAACTATTCGCTTCAATTTGTTAATGTTGTAATTTGCACGTTCATTCGCAATAAACAGCAAAGTCACGATCAACCCTTGGTTTCAATATAAATACAGTCCACTGCACAACAGCACCTAAACAGTGATGACTACGATATTGGATGCTTTAAATACAAATATGCTACCAATAATGCATTACTCTTAGATATGTCTCGAGATTTTGATTTGGTTTATTTTCGAGAGTATTGTAGCTTTATAGAAAATATGAGTATTAGTGGCGTATTCGCTTAAGTAGTTTGAAATATATTTTACTTAAAGAGCTCAAGCACCCTCTTTTTCTCTCGCGACCTTGCTTTATCTCAACTTTTGCATCAGTATTTGCTGATTTTTGCTGGGGAATCGATTGCCATCTAACGTAATTACCGTAAGCCCTCAGAATACGTTATCCTCAGTCCACATTCGTCCCCAAAAGAGGGGCACGGACTTCTTCTAATCAGGAGAGGAATTAGTCTGTAGTCTATAAATCACGCTGGTCTAGTGCAGGTTGATAGACTTTACACACCCATGCTGGCATGCAGGTTTTATCACGAAGGTTTCCTTCTCCATTAAGTACATTGGTATCTATAATGTAGACCGTACATGAATTAGAAATAAGTCAGGTACGGGACGGTAATGGTACAGGACCGGGATCGAACTTATGACCTTTCGATCGCAAGCAGCTTGCACCACTACACTACTCTGTACTGTCTAGCTAGACTCTAGGGCTAGACTCTAGCCCTTACAATTCCTTTTAATAATCAATGTTATTGACATACCAAATGAAGTTTATTATTTTATCTGCCTTCTGAAATATGAAGAAGTGGGATCTGAATTAAATGTTAAAGTACTTCTAGGTAATCCCTTTAATAATCCAACTACGATAAGCGTTGCGATCAACTTAAACGCCGACTTTTGACTAGGATGCAACCCTCTACTATACTGTTAGTATTTTTGTACATAAGCATATGTACTTACGAATATAGTAAGGTGGTCTCAAAAAAAATGTTGATCGAATTTGAATTTATTAACAGGAAAATTATAGTAAACCCAGCTTTCGCTAAAAGAAGCATTACATCACAAACAGAGAAAAAAAATAGGGTCTCTGCGAAGGAAATGCATCGTAAATATGGAAATATAAATTTGTTCAAAGATTTGGATATTATGCGAATTGATTTCCATAGAAAAGGGAGAAAAAATTTCTATGCCATATTGGAAAAGTTTTTACACGGGTGAGTAGTGGTATTTTTGAACATTGTTATATTTCATCCGGTTTCTTCAGAGTCTAAGACCAATGCTTTCAAACTTACAAAATTTGAACTTCAAATTGAATAAGGAAATATTCTAGATAATTTGGTCTAGTCTCAAATTTTCCTGTCTTTAGGCTAGTGCTAACAATATTTGTTCTTTACAAGAATTTCAACCCAACCAAGATTTGAATACGGAACTCCTTCAGATTGAAATTGCTCATTTTAATAATTTTCTTATTTAAAATTTATTAACTATTTTCAGTGTTACTTTGAATAAGTTATATCGTCGTATTATAGTCGAATAATAGTTAAAGTTCTTAATTAACATGATTGGCAAAGTTGTTTTCAGCTTTCAACAGTTCACAGCTAGCTAAGGGATGTGTCTGGGCAGTAACATAATCCTGCAATTTAATTAATAAGACGAATCAAGATACCCATTTAGCGTGGACATTGTGGAAATTCTCCATTTTGATAAAGGAGGCCTATATACTCGTATAGTATAGTGATGATTGAAAAACCAGTTTGTAGCAGACAGACACAAGGTACAACAAGTATCCCATAGTCAGTCCACTTAATTATCTCGAAAGTTTTCTTGAGTTGCTTGAGTTGCACATATCATCAAGTGAATCTTATAACTGTTTACTAAATCTAAGCACAATATCGATCACACACTGATATATTTTAATTCTTTAATTCTTTATTGTACAAATCATAAAAATATGGTTATTAAAAATAAATGTACAAAGGCGAG
>WUAW01020996.1:25538-36781 GCA_017165845.1 Thaumetopoea pityocampa
TTGAATAAGTCCACTTTTTATTAATATTCTTTGTACACAAACTTTGAAATAAAAATTAAATTATTCTTCTTCTTTCGATATTTGTTGGTAAAACTGATAAACAACGAATTCACGGCAACTGTAAATATTACTTCTATTATTTTGAATTGTTTGAGTTTCATGTACGTGATTTCTTTTAATTTGAAATATCTAAACATTGGTTAAAACATAAAAATATTACACTGAAGTGTTTGTGACAATTATTATGTTATCATTAAATAAATTTTCTTTAATAACTGTAAGAGCTCTGACTTTTAAAAATAATAAAAAAGATTTGGTAATCTTTCATAACATCAGATCTCGGTTTATTTAATATAAAATGAATTTTAATCGGTATAAAACTTGCGCCTATAGTAAATCTTAAGAGTCCCATTTGGGGCTATATTTGAGAAAAAAGTTAAATTCTTAAAATATTTTAATAAATATAAGTCAACCAATATTATATCGTAAGAGGAGAACAATTTCAAAAGAAACAAAAAAGAGATTATGAGTTATTAAAGATATACTTTACCAATTAAACACAACTTTTACAGGACATTAAGAATAACACGTGGAGATCAAAAATTACATTTAAATAACTCGGAAGAAGAAGATGTTTGTTATGATGAATAAACATAAAACTTATGACAACAAATGTTATTGTGTTATTTTTACATAAATTTCTTATCTTTTTCAGCTGCCAAAAGATATGTCCTAAAATTTTTAAGATGCTGTCATTGTTCCAATAAATACTTACGTTTTTAATTACACATCTTGTACATATCTTTTTTTTTTGCAGAGTTATTATACTTAGTAAAAAAGATTTTATATACTTTTCTGATCAAATTAATAAACCAAGAATTTTAAAGATTAATGTAACAAAAAATATTAATTTTCTCAATATTTGCTTTATGAATTTAACCGCATTGGCTTCTGAACGACTCATATGTACACGCGTTGTAGTGTATGTAGTTGGACGCATTTTTTTATGGAGCAGGTTTACCTTGTTCCTATATCATCATCATATTAGCCTATAGACATCCCAGATATAGGCTTCTTCCAATGATAGTCACAGAAAACGGCTATGGGCTGTCTGCATTCACCGAGGGCCCGCGACCTTCTTCAGGTCATTGGTCTACCTAGTCGGAGGTCGACCTACACTAGACTTTTAGGCACCAGTTCAGGATAGCAACTTCAGAATTTTAGGACCTCCTTGTGTCTTGCTATCATTGACCTCATGAGTTATGATAGTTAGTAGACACTCAAATCACTTTCACGGGATTGTGGCTATTCAGTAAGGTCTACTAGCCCACACCTTAGATTTCCGTAATCACCGTATCAATTTTGGATTCCGGGAATTAAGGCTATTACATTCTAATTAAATTGCATAACATAAATGCGATCTAAGAAAAATTAAAAGATTTGCGTTCATAAGTGCATGTGCCAGACGTCTAATTACTCGATCAAACATTGGACTCGGAGAGGTTCGCAGTGCCACAGTTTCGTTGTATTAGAGTGGAATTGACTTTTTTTATATTATTTAAAACTTTAATTTTCTATTGCCTGGTGTTTTTAAAATATGTTATATTGCTATTGCCTAATTTTTCACTTAATCTTATACTTTATGCGATCTTAAATATTCTCTTAAAGAAACTAAACCATAGTCTCTTACCTAAATAAGTAGTTTATCATGATATCAGCCGAGAGATTTGGTTTCCTACAATAATCGCCACGGGCTTTGAGGTACACCTAATTATCTGTCATGACCTTAATGAAGTAATTTGGGGACTTTAAAGCCCCAACATTTGTCAGTTTGCGAATAACATGCCTATGTCATGTGCTCAAATATAACATGCCACGTTACATTATACGTTACATTTGAGTTATATTGGTGACTCTGGTTCTTTTGTGAATTCGCTTATTCCGAAGTTTAGCTCGCAGAGAAACTTAAAACAAACCCCTCTCTATTACTTTTGCTTTCTTATGAGACCTATAGTCAGTGACTATATCTTGGACCCATATTTTACTAACGTAACTTGCTTAAGAGCATTTTTTAAGAGAAATGTCAATATTTTGACAAATTTTCACTTAGTTTCACGAACTCCGGCCAATCGAGCTGAATTCGATAACTAATTTCTCTCCAATTTAGACCCTGCCAGCTAGGAAACTTTCTTAATACGTAATCCAGCAATCTGTTTAAGAATATATATAATTCTCAGCATTCCAAATTGCGTTTGAAACACTAAATTTAATGCAAACTTTTTGTTTAATAACCTTTTCCACTGCAAAAATCGCAGACAACATAAAAGTACGACCAACAAAAAATGCAACATTAAACAAAGTGACAGATGCTTTTAAAATTTCGCACATAACTCAATACGGTACTATCAAAATGCAGAATAAAAATTTTTAGTGGAATATTCCGGATACTTTTTACATAGACTATACGTGTATGTTACAATTGTATATGCTTCATGACAACCAAACAACTTTAAAAGTACAGTTATGCAACATAAAAAATTTCGTGCAATCACCAAGCGTTAGTCATTTAGTTGCCACGCTCTCACGTAATGACGAATATCAATTGTATTTACGAAGAAAAAATATTTAAATTCTTCGTAACCGCACTCGCGCGTTGATCACGCGGTCACCGTGCAGCCGTCGCGCGTTGATCACGCGATCGCTAGGCGTTATTCACGCGGTCGCTCTATTCATTTGATTTAAAACGTAGTTGCTAAATAACTAAGTAAATTATGTCACAACAGGTCCGTCTCTAAACACGTGTTGCGGTGGCTCGCGGCAAGCGTATTCGGTCGGCGCGAGCAGATTTGTTTCAAATAAACATGGTCTCACCCTAATTAAAGTATACAACTTGTATCAATTCTGATCTAACACAACTTAAACTAAATTTATACTCTCCCTATTTTTTTCTAATGCTAAACACCAAAAGGAGATAGCAAATATTTTTAGCGAGTACCAATCTACATTTCTGTGAAACGGTACAAACAATGTTGTCTTTTTTATACTATCATAAAATTGTTAAATGCCTAATTTTGTAAATCAAAGATATCGGTCTAGAAGAATTGAAGATACAGATTGATCCCTGTTTAAGTAGCCACCATTAAGGTATGAGAGCTCGAGTAAAAGTGGACGTAAGGCTTTTATGATTGTTTCGGGATTTCCCATGTAGCGGAAATCCGACATTCACGCGGACGGAGCCGCGGGCAAAAGCTAATTTCAAATAAAAGTGGCCTAACGCTAATTATAGTAGTCTATCTATCCATTTATGATATTATGCTAGCATGTTCACGATGGCTGTAGCATATATCAAAACAACGTGATATTAAAACCAAGTGGATGTTTAATTGATTAGATTTCATTACAATGTCGATTGTTACATAAACATGTCCCAACAAAAAGGAAAATCGCCATTTCAAAGAGTTTAATACATGCTATTAAAATTCGTTTTGAAACAATCTCTTTGTGGATACATTTAGGGTCAGGCGTTTATATAAAGTTGTTTTTTTTTATTTTATGTTTATAAATGCTTTGTTATCCTAGAAACTAGACACCACCAAAATTGTTATTGTCATAGGGTTTTATAAAATATGAGACTACGAAGTATGTTATCTAATTGGCTTTACTTAATATAGGTTTTATAAGTAAGTACGATTTACATTTGGCTATAACGCCTACAAATTATTACTTAACGTATAAATTTTAATAGTTCGTCATTCAATCTTAAAGTATACAAGTAATACCTAATTATAAATATATTACTTAATTTTTACAATCTCATTTTTATAATTATATCCTGTCTAATTTTTTTTGGTGTGTGGTTAATTATAAAACAATGTTCAAATATGGTGTACGTATTATGACGGTAAAAATATGTATTTACGATACGAATATACATGTGGCAGTGTTAGATATTAAACAGGGATATACATATGTAATATTTTGAAAGCACGTAAATTATAGATCCATATTATTGCTTACACTAATCAGACAAACACGAGTAGTGTGAACGACTCCGTTTCAATTTAACTTGTGGTCATTACTTTGTTGAATCCTTCAAGAACAATATTGAGACTACAAAGCCTGCCGAGGTTACAACTCTATAAAGCAAGGTTTAAAATGATTGGTCTGTCCTTTTATGATGACTGATATCTACATATGATTCATTCAGTTGCATCATTGTTTTCGTCAATTGATACCGAATTGCATCCGTCTAGTATTAAATTATATCTATTTCGAAGAACAGACACAGGGGTTACATCAAGAAAACTAAAAAAGAAGAATGAAGTTTATTTATATCTTGATATTGTTTTATGTAACAATGTGTGTTGTGAACGCGCTAAAGGATCGCTGTGAAAACGTGAAGACATCAGTGAACTCACTAAGGAAGAGGCGACACCTGACGTTTCCAAAGGGGACTGCTTTCATTGTGAGTAACGTAAAACAGTATATACCGAATAAATATCAACAGAAGCAGTGACAGTTTAGGAGCAGTGATAGCCTAGTGGTATGATTATACATTACCAAACACACACACACACACACACACACACACATGCGCACGTATGCACACACGCACGCACGCACACACAAGCCATACATATAGGCGTGCCCTACAAGAAAATCAGACCCCGACTTAAGCCCATATAATGCTAATTTGTACACACTGAACTCGTCACTATTCTTTTTCGGGAGGTACGAATATTGGGCGAGCGATAGAGCTCGACTACACTTGCGTATAATTCCGCGATTCAAAATAGCCTTAAACTCCAATCTAACAAATTAGAAATCAACAAAACACAGTAGGCTGATGTAGATAATATTTATTTATGTATATTTTTTCACAGAGATTAAATGATAATAATATTAACTATTTTTCTAAGGAAATTCTATCACCGCAGAGTCTATTTCCAAATTCTATTTCCTTGGCGATTGATCTCATACATAGGTTTGATTTGCAAATTACACTATCGGATTTTCAATACTAAATGCGAATCATAATTTGTATGACTATTACCTGAAAAAAGCTGTGAGGTAAAGAATAAAACTGTAAGAAAATCGTATTAAATAGAAAAATAAATGTATCCGAAGAATGGTGAAAGGCTCCTTCTCATATTGGGTCAAAAATATATTCGGGAAATATGAGTGTCAGACGATTTTTTTTTTAATGACAACTCCCGCTTTAGGATTAATACCTGTATCGCGGGGACTTTTACAAACATTCAAATAACGGAAACAGAATACTCAGACTCAGAACAACAATTTGTGATTTACACAAAGTTGTTGTCCCGTGTGGGGGTCGAACCCATAACACTCGACAGCGTAGTGGACGCCTAAACCACTGCGCCATCCGTGCAGTAAAAAAAAGAACATATTTGCAGCATGTCTCTACCAGATGAGCGCTATTTGGCACCGGATATTCTTTATTTCAGATATTCATATTCCAGATATTCTTTGCTGTATGGCACCGGTATAATTACAGCGTTAGTCTATATCTTTCCATGGGTGCTGTCTGAGTCAGCCAAGGGACGTACCAGGATAACGGGCAGCATCCTAATCATTCAACCAAAATCTACTTCGATCTCTAAGACACCTGGCAAGCGTGGAGATTATGGCAAATTCCCTTTATTAAGGAGGAGACTCATGTTCAATAGTGGACTTCCACGGGCTAATGATAGTGATGATGATGCTAATTCTTTATCTCTTCTCCTGATTTCAATTTGAAATGGTTGAAAAATACAACAATGATATGAAATAATAATCGGCACTCCAAATTATTTACCAAACGTCAGGATTCTGGCCATCTCTCTACAGAGGGGAGGTTCTATATAATCTAGATGGCATTCGAGTAGAACTCTAGTTTAAGAAACGCTTAGCTCGACCGGGTGTTAGATGGGTTCAATCTGACATCTAGTTTTGAAATGACTTACAAGGAGTATTTAGGAAAGTACTTAAAATAGTCAGTCCCGCTTAGTACCTAAGTAAGTAACTCCAGCAATAGAGGTGATTACAAGAATGATCTCAGATCACAGACAATCGTTTTAACCTACCCCAAAGCCATATTTCCTGCAGTAATAATAGAGCTGTGTAATAGCACAAGATTTCGAGATTTCATAAAGACAAAAATTGAGGTGGCCTTTGTTCAGCTGTAGATTTAAGTAAATGAATAAATTAAAAGGTATTTTGATAACGGTAAATACAGAATGATCGTAAAGTGTAATCCTGTTTCGCATTTCAGATTACATTATCGGTTTTAAAAGCGATAATGGTTCATGCACCATCTGGTTGGAATCTCGCCGCTGAAATTGATGTAATTTTCCCAATGGCAAGTCCTGAGATGTTAAACGCGTTCTACAAGAAAAAAATTCATCATCGACAAAAGAGAGAATTTTGGGAGAAACTGCAACACGCTTTGAACAGGTATATGATTCATAGTCACTTTCTTCTTTCTCTAATAATGTACTGATTTATTCTTTCCCTAATAATATACAAATTACTTCGCTCGACCTCTCAGTAGTTTATCTGCCACATTATACACACTAAGACCATTTCGGATGCGTAAGTTACGTATGCGGTTAGATCGCGTAACGCCGCTCATTAGCATTAGCTCATTTCTGTAACGCAAAACTTCTAAATATGTCGCCACAAGGTTAGCCAACATTGAAGCCTGCCTTATAGAAGAAGCAATCTAATGATGTTCTTATGCATCTATTCTTTAAACTTTGGAGGTGTCTTACGATTTAATGAAAGATTAATTTACTCAGGCTGCACCAATATGCACCACCTCGATGTTTTCTTTCGTACGCATGCAACACATGATAGCAGGGCTTGTAATGTCTTTGCCACATCTAGTCATAAATTCTTTCCTTGAATGTATCCTTTGAGAATCTAACGTTGTAGGTTACGTTGTTCTAATTAACAAGTACTTTGTCGTTAGCGTCAGCAGCCATGTAGGCTGGTCTTGTATACTTGCTATAATTACACCGAGCACTACCTTTAACTAAAACGGACTCAACTTCGAGCTTTGAAGAACATCGACGCTAATGGGGAAAGACTTCATCTCGCCAACAGTGATCCTAGCTGTGGAAATAAATTCACAATACATGTCTCTGATATTGTAAATATATATACCTCTAGAAGACTCTTGAATTATAGAACCCATCAGATACATTGCCATAGAAGACAGTCAAAGTCATAATTACAGTCTTAGAAGACTATGTGTAGAGATTTTTTTGTACGCCTCAATCAGTATTCGTAAGATCAAGTGTGGACCTAAGTTATTAATACCCAAACAAAGCTATATTGATATGCTTTCTTGTAAATGTTGAATCCGTTTTTTACAAAATTCTGTTTATCTATTCAACAACATTACTTAAGTCTGAATTTGCGGCGCTCAGCCATCTTAATTTTTGCCAAAATACGCAGTCCATAACATGAAGAGAATGTTAATCTATGACGCGTTCATTAATAATAGAACATATTTTTTTCAGTTACAATTTGAATGGCCGTTCCTGTACCTACAGAACTATTTGTGAAGCTAAATTCTATTTGGCACCACCAGGAAAGTCTTTAGTTCATGACATATTAAGGGTCATCTTCAAGTAAGTTTTATCAATTTTTCCTAATATTAGCAACTTAAGTCAAGGTTTGTTGTTATCGCAATATGTGTGGCTCTGAAGTAACCATAGATGACCGATCGCCATCATCTCCATAAAACTCTCACATACTCTTTTACGACTAGTGTCATTGAGTAACCAGCCGGAACCTGCTTTTTTATTGTGAAATTTACAAATTTAGTCTTTAAAATATGGTATATTAATGGTGATATTAGAATAGAATATTTAGAATAGATTAGAATATTTATTTATTTCAGCCATAATGACTGTTTACAAGAATCAGTGTCTAAAAATGAATAAATCTATGATCTTTTAGGAAGAGATCACACTTTGAAAAATATATTGATGATAATGAAAATCTTTAATGGGAAGTGTAGCAAAATAATTACAAAAAAATCAATTTTTTGAAATCGGGATTATGTACTTCCTATGCAAATTTCATTAGCGTGTTTCAATTTTCCGTACATATTCGTTCTAACCGTTTTATGAATACATGGATGTTGAAAAACAGCTCCATCTGTCGAGATTACGCAATACTATGAAGTGAAGTAGGTCGTCATAAACTATATTCATTATTAAAGTGACTTATTTCATCTATTTTTAGGACTGTGATAAATTTAATACTTGTGAACTGGTTAAAATATGTCTTTAAAACAAAGGTTAATATAACTAGTGTTACTAATATAGGGTAGTAAATTATCATTTTATATGATTATCATCCTTTGAAGTCCAATGCTTTACATAAATTCTATATAAAAAAGAAGATTCACATGACCTCCACCGTGGCGTGGAGATAGCAGCAGAACATTTTCGATCATATTCATTATTGTCCTGCTAATTTCACTGCTTAATATGAGACTCAGAATCTCAAAAAGAGATTTACCATCATCTCCATGAAGGATAGGTGGCTTGGACACATTAATAGTATACCAAGAGTTGTTATTCAAGCGTATTAAACCTACCGCTTGGTGATGACCTTATCTATAATAGAAAAAGGGAAAGGTGCCACCATACCCACGAGAAAAATGCGTTTTGTAAATACTTACAGATGTTTCTTGAAATATAGAATAATAAATTCCACCTCAGAAGATTCTCGTAGATCTCACGCAAAAAAAATGGAGTGGTGCTTCTTATTCCGACGCTATACAGCAAAAACTCTTTAATACGTATCTACCTGATCATTAAAATTAAATTGAGAAACTAATTTATCTAAACGAGCAAAAGTACAAATGGGGCTAAAATTAAGACATTTTTTTCCACTGCAACTGGGTATTTATTATTCTATTTTTTTATTGGCTATTTTTCATTCTATAATATTTTATACCATAAAACGTAAGTGCGTTTATCTGTTTGTGTGATTGTTATATCTTCACAATTCAATCCACTGAGCCGATTAATTTGATACTCGGCTGGTATGATAGGTAGATATGATGTCAAGACCGGATATAGCTGATATTTTATCTTTATTTTTTTCATTTATGTTTTACCGCAAGTTAACTATAATTTTTTTATAATTTACTGATAATTTTTTTATCATCAAAATTTTGCTCCACGAATAGAGCATGCGAAAAGAATTTTCCTAGTAGTCCAGTTCATATGGACTAGATATATGATGGTAATATTATAGTTACTTTTCCAAGATAAAAAACAGCATATGTCACTAACAAGTTGTTCTCTGGATATTTTCGTGATTTTTATTTGTGCAAAAAACAATTTGCACAAATAAAAATCACGATGATCCTTTGGTTTGTTGTTGCATGAAAGAAGGTTAAATCAAGAAACATAGGTTTACATTTCTATATTAGAGATTTAATTATCTCTTTAACTATTAACTTTGTTACCAGTGCTCCGCTAGAAGACGAGAAATTCAAAGAAGAAATTAGTGATGCTTACCAAGAACTACTTGAGCCTGACTTCTGCAAACGTGCTCACGATTGCCCCATATCTATTATAGATATTATATTAACACTAAATAAAAATGTTGACTGAAATAACAATTCGATTGTTTTATTTTCCTTTCAGTAAGCAATTTAGTTTTAATATTTATTAGTAATAATAACACTATTGTAATCACCGCCACATATAATACTCGCAACATCAGAGGAATTACCGACACTTTACCTATCTTCTTAGGAAAGTTTGTTCTCAAAGGTTGCATTAGTGTAGAGGATAACGAAATTTGTGGGAGCTTTGAATATTTGTGGCAGAAAATGGCATATTATATAATAGTAGTAGACGGCTATATTTCCAGATGATATGATCGAATGCCGGGTTCGTTCGATATTGTAATTTAGTAGCTGGTTTTGAGTAGGAACTCTTGTAATTAACAAATTATAAACGTTACGCAAAATTTTTCGACCACGTAAATAATGGTGGAAATAAATACATAAATACGTAATTTGAGGCAATTTGAATGCCTAATCACTAAGTCAGCGTCTAATATCATGAATGTCTAATCATAGTCAGCGTACAAATCTGTTAAGCGCAGTTTGATTGAGTCAGTGGCTAATTTGTTACAGTTGAACGTTCACTCAACTGAGTTTGGGGCAAAGTGTTTGCGTAGTGCTTATACATTTAATATAATAGTTAAATCATAGCCGTAACAAAATTCGTACTTAATGGGGATTACAGGAGGTAGCTTTAACAGAGACATGAATATGAACGTTTCGTTAATACGAGACAAGATGCGGTATATACCTAGTTTACACAGAATTATTCAATTACTTTCTCAGTAGATAAAGAAGGAAAACTGTGAGATTACAAAGATAATTTTAATTTAGACAGTATTAAAGTTCAAGTTTGAAAAGCATTACAAGAATTCGAATGAAGTGTGAATCGTGACAAGGCTAATGAGGGGAACGGAGAGAAGCTCTAATTCTTTGATACAACATACCGGGTCACTGAACACGCTTCCAACATTCACGAATCACACGAATACGTACTAATATAGACTTGTCTTGTTGTAATATTTATTCTACGTAGGGAAATATTTCACAGAGGAATAATTTGTTGGTTTATTTTAGAAAAGTTCGATCTTATCTTTAAAATTCATTTATTATAATAACAATTTTGTCGGAACTCCTTACTAGATATAAGCTTCCACAAAATAGAGCGCTTTGACATAATCCATACACATGGAGGTTACAACAGTTGCTAGTCGTTTACTTATATTACATGCACGTGACCTATCTCATAGCTGGTTTTCACGGCAATCACAAGAGTCACCAATATTTTGTTGGTACTCAGAGTGAAATCCAAAATCATTGTATATATTGTACATGATTCGAATATCCTATTTTAAATTTTTTAGCTCGATCTACAATAAAAGGGTTTAAAAAATTATTAAATTATTGTATTGTAATCGGTCTTTGACAAGTGTGCAAAATTTCGAACTAATTTGACCTTCTAAAGTAGGTAAAGACCGAGTTCAAGGTTCCTTACATACATACAGGTGAAGCTAATAACAGTGTGTTAAAAAAGAAGTTAAGTCGTTCGAAATGATTTAAAAGAGTTTACGTGGAACCTTTTTTTTTTTTTTTTTTGTCGAGGAGAAAATGCCTGACGCATACCGCCGCGTCGAGGGCACGACGC
>WUAW01021001.1:3117-13287 GCA_017165845.1 Thaumetopoea pityocampa
TCGACCAAAACAAACCCAAAAAATTCGACATTACCCCTAAACCATCCACTTCATAACATCAACAGTCCACGCTTAACCCCAGCTATTCCCCGCTTCTCCCGCAGTCTTCTGCAGCCACTGGCGGTCTTACATGTTCTACACGGAGTCGGTGCTCCGACCAGCGGCCTTCGTCGCTTCTTCGTGTCAATCTTGGCGTGACTATGCCCAGGGAGGATGTTACTACGCTCCCACTACTCATATGGGCTTTGGGGTAGACCGACGGTAAGTGCTTGCTGAACGTATATGATATGGAACCAGAAAACTCGCTGTAGTTTATCCACAAAGTCACATGAATACACTAACTTATTCTAAGGATATCTTATATGGTAGTGTGCAGGTCACCATAGGAAACTTATGAGATGATTTATGTGTTGACACGTTGACATCTTAAATCTGGACACACTTCAAATCTTGACACATCCATAAAACAATCAGCCGACCAATTTGATTTGTCCAGTAAAATCGTATAACATTGCTGCAACTTTTAGAGACCTATGTTTATAGGATATATATGGAGAGAAATATGTTTAATAAAGACTTATTTGGCCGTTCAAGGGCAAGCCTTGGGTATTATCGTCAATATCTCAAAACTATTTACCGTATATATGTACATATATGATCACTATACAGCACAACTTCTTGCTTTCAGATGACTGTTCAGAACAAATAAAAGGTTTCTTCACTTATTTCTTGACAAATGATATAACGATTACGGAACACAATTCACATTTACAAGTCACACGAAATATTAATGATAGACACATCGAAAATAACATTGTTGTCGATGACAATAACATTGATGATGATAAAAATATTAACAACGACAAACACATGAATTTGGGTAAAGAGATCCCAACACAATATTTTAACCCGAAGACTAGTCAAAAGGACACATATTACAGTAAGACAAAGTTAAATGTGCCACGTGATGATAAAACACTCGAATTAGATCAAGAAAAGTTATCAGAAACCATTTTAATGACACAACCCATTAAAACACAAACATCTCTACTAAGAGGCCTTGAATATAAATACTCTAAACAAGATGTGCAAGTTACACATAATATTGATAAAGATAAACAATTGGAATCGTCGAGAGAGATATTAATGCAGTACTCAAAGCAGAACTATAATGTAAACGAGCGAGCACCCACAAATACGAAGCTAACCATGCCACATGACCACGATACTACTGAATTCGATCAAGAAAAGCTATCAGAAACAATTTTAAATACACTTATCGCTAAATCACAGAAACATCCACCAAATGATCGCAGAGAAAAACACTATATACAAAAAAGTAATGGGTTCTATCGACAAGAACATGTTTCAAAGCCTTACTATACAAAACCACAGACAGTGCAAATAAAAACACACCATAAACTAGAAAATATAATATTAAACCAAAGAGAATTAACAACAACCAATCCTCCAACACCTATGGTCTCACAACAGGACTGGGGTAACACGAAACGCCGTCAAAAACGATTCATACAGTTATTCAGATCGCAAGACGATGAAGGATTTGTATTTAAAGCGTTGAATTTTCTAATTAAAAACAGTAAAAATATTTTACCGGTGATCAGTGTTGTCAGAGAGATAAATACGTTGGTCAAGAGTGGCAACGGGGAGTTAAGTCACGTTACTAAAGAGACTAATAATTATTTTGGTGCTAGTCCACCAATTCTGGCGCCTATTACGTATTCACTGGAGCTTGGGAACGAGAATAAATTAAAGGCATTTCTGAAGAGGCTACTGGGTTTAGGTCCTAGTGGTGACAGATTAACTGTTAGTGGAAAATAGGTAAGTGCATCTTCCAGAAAATAACTAGACATAAATTGTGGACGTCTACGTTATGTAATAATTCACCTTCAATCTATAGACTTATTATTTATTATTATTATATTATTATATAATATAGACGTTTAATGAGTGAGATTCGATTGACGAAACGAATATACCAGGCAAATGTGAGTGGAAGTATCGGAAGAGGGCGTCCAGGAAAAACTTATCAAATCAACAACTTGTTGCAAAAAGGTCAAATTCGTAGGACCCTTAATCGATGAGTGTATGAAAAGATGGATGGATGTGGATGAGGCGACAGAGGTGTGTCAGAATCTGGCAACTGTGGTCTCATCCACATCCATCCATCTTTCTGTGTCAGTCTGGCAAATGGGGCCAACTGTGGTCTCTGTTTACCCTTATGGGAACCGGTATGATATGCGTGTATGTTTAAACTTACGAAAGAGGGCGAGTATATACAATTTATTTATATTTATTCACCACTTTATACTCATTTATGTTGTATTTGAAACGAGATTTATCTTATCTTAATGCCCCCAACTGGGCGAGGCGAAGGCCTCGACGCACTTCGACCCAATGGAACCTTTTGTACAGTCCCAGTTGTGCTTGGCCTCAGCCTTCTTACACTGGTTACTTAAGTACTGCCAACATTAGGTCAGATACTGCTTTAACAGTGAAGAGTCGATAGCCCTTTCTGGGGTAGGCCAGCCCAGGAAGATCCGTTCGCCTTCCGGCCAAAGCATCACAACAACACAGCAAGTGTTCCACAGTTTCCTCCGCTGTGACACAATGTCGACAGGCTGTGGTGCCGGAAACGAGATTTAGATCATGATGTTTTATTTCACGAATAACTTGAATTTACATTAAAAATAGTCACTACAGCAACGGTTATATTAGTTCCGCAAACAGCGATAGATGGCTTTGTTTATAAATTAGTCGCTGATATTAAATTTCTCAATCTATATACTATTTTAAAATTGTTAAATGTTAAATTTTCAAAAATCAAAGATATTTAAAAGAAACTACTCAAATCGACTAAACGTTAAATTTTCAAAAAATCAAAGATATTTAAAAACAAATTATTCAGATCGACTAATTAAGGGCTTCTGAAACCATATCCGTCGATGTTTGTTTGTTTTTTGTCTATTTGTTCGGGCTTCAGGCAAAAACCAGCGGGTAGATTTTGATTAAACTGTTACAGTCTTAAAGGTACTGTTCCGACTTAAATACTGCGACACGTTTCACCAAAATTGGTCCACTAGAATTAAAGATACAGCTTGATCCGTGTTAAAACATAACTCTTCCTCTACTTTAGTAGCCGCCGTTAAGGAACGAGAGGTCAAGTAAAAGTGATTCTTTGGCTTTTTATATAAATCTATGATTGTGTAGGGATTTCTCATGTAGCGGAAAACCGACATTTATGCGGGCGGAGTCGCGGGCAGAAGCTAGTGCGATATAAAAACATTGTGCGGATTTTTATAGAACAAAAGACCCTTTAATAAGCCACAGCTGAGGAACCGTAGTATCATTCAGAACAACCCTTCGTAAGTATTACGTGGTTGGTCTGTTGCTGAGCGGGGCTGACTGGTTGCAAATATTTGATGTTACATTTAAATGTTGCATTTTCAGGGCCCATGGCACCTACTACCTGATAACGCATCGCGAGGCGCCATACTCCATAGAATAATAACTATAATTTAGATATATACAGAATTATACATAAATAATTTTATAATACACAATAATTTTAATTATCTTTATTGTTTGGCTACAGAAAGTGTGTTCCCAATGAAAAAGAAATTCCTCCGTGTATCACATTCGATGTCCTTAAGATCGGCGAAAAAACTTACATACATATTATAAAATTCCCCGCAAATACACTTTATTTGGCACAAAAGTAGACATTTCCGAAACTAATAAAAAATTACTTTGTTTATACCAGAGGTTTCCAGACTATTTTTTTTCTCATAGAACACTTTCAAAATTTAGCTGGTTCCGGTGGACCCCCTGCAGCTACATTTCTACCATATTCCCAAAATTCGACAAAAAATGTGAAGATTAGATCTAACTATGGAAATTTGCGTGCACCAACGTGAGGAAGGTCGATGCTTCTGTAATGTGGACGAATATGGACTGGGGATGATGATTTCATCACAAGCACGTGAAGGAATTATCCGGGCTCTCGTTGCGGCGGAATGCGACAAATTTATACTTATTGAAAAAAAAAAACAGCGTGAACTTACCTGTACATATGGTGAGGATGCAGCAGGGAGCCGAGCACGAGCGAGTGCAGGTACACGGGTCGGACGAGACGCGAGAGCAGCGCGCCCTGCAGCCCGGCGACGCACCAGCGCGCCGCCTTGTCCGAGCACGACATCGTCAGGAGGCGCTCGCCCTGCGCACGCGCTCATTAGGGGCTGGGTGTGCGGGCGACAAACGAGTGGGGGCAGAGTACACATACGGAAGGACGCCCGCGCACGCACGCACGCACGCACGCACGCACACATACACACACACACACACGCACACACATACACGCACACACACATACACGCACACACACATACACGCACACACACATACACACACGCACACACTCACGCTCACACAGCGCACACACTCGAGAGCTAACAATATTACATTTCGCAAATACACGAGTAAATGATAGCGCTCGGCGGCGGGCGGTGCGCCCTACGCCGCGCCCTACGCCACGCCCCACGCCGTACCTGCATCACACCGTCCCACGTCTGCACCACATTGTTGCAGTTCTTCACCGGGATCGTGCCCTCGCCGGACTCGATCTTCGTGCGCAGCTGTCCCCGCGCCAGTCTGACAACGAACAATTGTAATATACCTATACTATTATAAAAATTGAAATTTTCAAAAAATCAAAGTTATTTAAACTATTCAGATCGACTAACTAAGGGCTTCTGAACACAAATCCGTCGATGTTTGTTTGTTTGTTAGGGCTTCACGCAAAAAACAGCGGGTGGATTTTGGTTGAACTGTTATAATTTTAAAGGTGCTGTTCCGACTTAAATATTGCTGTATGTTTCATTAAAATCGGCCGAATAGAATTGAAGATACAACTTGATCCCTGTTTTAGTAGTCGCCGTTAAGGTACGAGAGCTCAAGTAAAAGCGGTTCTAAGGCTTTTTATGTAAATCTATGATTTCGTCGGGATTTCCCATGTAGCTGAAAACCGACATTCACGCGGGCGGAGCCGCGGGCAGTAGCTAGTTTAAAAATAAAATAGCAAAATATACTACTGGTCAGAGAGTACACAGTACACAAAATGAGAAATACACAAAAGGAGATTAAAGTACAGTAATATAACAAAGTGATCAAGTTTGTGAGTTTGTATGTAATAATGACAGAACTACTGATCAGATTCTGAATAGGCGCTATTACGAGTACATCAGTGTTGATATTGTGAATCAGATGTATGAAAGTACCACCACTTAAAGTCTCAGTTCCCAAAGTGGTCTAGGTGGACCCTCAGGGGTCCACGGGAGACTCGACGGGGGTCTACGTTGGCGTACGCAAGTTTCCATAGTTAGATCTAATCTTCACATTTTTTATCGAGTCTTGGGAATATGGTAGAAATGTAGCTGCAGGGGGTCCATCGGAACCAGCTAAATTTTGAAAGTGGTCCATGAGAAAAGCAAAAGTCTGGGAACCTCTGGTCTAGGGGATTTTTCGTAAAGATATTGTCCAATTACCGAACACATCTGCGTTCTACGCAACTTCATGGAGTGCATGGGTCAAGTGTTAACCCATGATCGTTTGTGATAAAACACATACCAGTTTTAAGTTAGGATAACACCTGTTTAGTTATAAGATTCAGTTGGTGACTTTTCAGCCGTTTTCTGATGACGATTTCTTTATGAGCAGATAGATAGACAGACATAAATGTAAAAAAAATGACTTATTTGTGTTCGATTACTCATTTCTAGCCTCCTTAGATAATTTTCACGAAAAAACATCTGAAGTACAGACTTACCGATACCATAAGTTACATCACTCTTCGCCCCCACGAGAAACGACACGTGTCTGGTGGCGAGCCATGGCGCCGCCATTTTTATAAGGTTCTAATGTATTAAATTTCTCGTTGCCTTCCCAAGAAAAGCATAGGTAAAATGTCCACCCAAACAGAGCCCCAGATGCTTCATCTTAGATCATCTTGGGCTTAGTGAAGGGGAAAAGAAAGATGGTGAGGTAGGAAAGGTGTATTGAGCAAGGTATTTGGAATTTAGGTGAAGGTCTATAGGGTATAGGATACTACTATCTCGGAAGGAGTAGGAAGAGACAGTCGTAGCTCGGGGGCCCGGGGTCGCTTACCCGTATACTTAAGTCTATTCGCCGGACGGGCTAGAAGACCAAGTACTCCCCGACCTGAATTTGCTACCACCCTACAAAAAAATGTGGGCATCTTCAAAACGATGACAGAGCCATTCGCGAATGTCCTGCTCACCTGTTCGGATGTTTGTCCGGCTCGGACTCCATCTTCTCGTGTGGACTGAAGATCCGTCCGTCGCCGCACGGCGCCGTGCTCACGTACAGGTGCAGCTGACGATTCGGCTTCAGCTGGTACCCGCCGCCCGGCACCGGCTCCAGGTCGTTATCAGCCAGAGGAACCGTAGGGTCTACAAAAAAAAACTTGCGGACACAAACAATTCACGGTGTCCCTAACTCGAAAACCAGACGTGAATCTTAAAAGTTACTAACGCTTACAATCAGCGAAGTCCATCACGCCTTTATGATAATTCGACACTGACGTAGAACAATATATACATACATACACTCACGCCGATATCCCATAAGGGTAGGCAGAGACCATAGTACATACTACATACATACATACAGTCACACCTCTTTCCCATTGGGGTAGGCAGAGACCACTTCCCTCCACCTGCTACGATCGTTCGATGTAGCAAAGTGGCTATCCGCAGCCCACATTTCGCCTTCGCGGGCAATGAGACGTGTCGTGTGGCGAAGCACGACGCCGCCATTTTATAAGGTTCAAAATTATTAAAACTCCTCATTGGATTTCCACGGCGTAATGGAGAGGAAAGGAAATAGGATGAGGTGGGAAAGGCGTATTGAGAAAGGAATATGGAATTTAGGTGAAGGACTATAGGGTATAGGATACTACTATCTCGGGAGGAGTAAGAGACAGTAGTAGCTCGGGGGGCCGGGGTCGCTTACCCGTGTACTTAAGTCTATTTGCCGGACAGGCTAAAAGACTAAGTACTCCCTGACCTAGAACAATGTCGTAGACCAAACGCGCACACACCCAACCAATCGCCCGCGCCACGTTCACCAATTACTGACATCACCGCTTGCTGTTGTACTGTTGTTGCTTTGGCTGTTATACTTTTGATACGATGTTTATACGAGCGAGGGTAGGCACCGGTCTCTCTCCACGACCAACATTGTTAACCCCTCCTCAAGTTGTTTGTTTTGTTGTATCTCGGTTGTGGTGACAAATTATTAAAAAAAAAAATGACAGATCTACAAAATGGCTACTTTACAGGTGAGCAGTTTAAAGTTTTGCACTCGCATATCTCTGCGTATTGTTTTCCTAAATGATTTAATTAATACCTTACATCTATCATACAAAAATATGCAGAGATATGCGAGTGTGATCTTCCACGGACCTCAAATCTTTAAACCCGTTCCTCTTTCTGATACGGGGGCGCATAGAACGAAGTGCACTTTCTCCAAAAGAGTTTATAATTGAGCGACGCATTTGCCTAGCCGTCGAAATTTTGAAAAAAATAAAAATAAAACCTGCATTGTCCTACATCGACACATGAAAGGTCCCAAGGAACACACTTTGAATATCAGCGGTGCTCCTTTGAGCAATTTGGAACACCCTTTGAAGAATGGGGGAGAGACTTTAAGCTCGCTCCCCCAGCACCAAAAGACATGAGCCACACGTCAAAATTCTTGCCGGGTAAGCGCGTCCGTCCCGGGGTACAGATAAATCAGTTTGGAGACGTTTTATGCATTTGTAGTAGTGTTTGTACACAGAGTGACTAAAACCGGAATAAACCGGTTCGCGGTAACTCACCTGGCTCGTTGCAGTACTTCAGCAGTTCGCAGTACAGATGCCGCTGCAAACACCGCCGTGCTGCCACCTACAGGAGAAAAAAAAAATAAAAAAATTCAGATGCAAGCGTCTTTTTTACAAATATGATATTAAATATACATGTATGTACATGTGAAATTGCTGTTCTATACAAAAATAAAAAAAAAATGAAAATTTTTCAATATATATAATTCATAAAAATCATCCATCCAGTCCATATTTATTTCTCACCACAGGGGCACGGACCTCCCCTAATCAGGAGGGGGATTAGTCTACCACGATGGCCTAATATGGGTTAGTTAAAAATATATTTAATCAATCGAAATTGATATGTGTTTGGGGTAATCTAGACACAATGAAAACCAACTAATATTATAAATGTGAGTTTGTTACGGTTTCAGGCCTTAACTACACAGCCGATCATCATGAAATTTTGTACACACGTTTTCAGGGGTGTTACAGAGGACATAGTGTGACGTCGGGGTCAAATAAAAATTATATCAGCTAAACTGTGAACGAGTCTTATTGTATTAATAAAACTACATCTTACGTCAATATATATTGTCGAGAAAAATTTATTAAAACACGGGTTTAAAGCATTTAAAAAAACGAGTTCTTAAATGCCCATCCGAAATCTAGTATATTTATTCACACCTGCTTTAAATAAAAAACAATTAAACAAATATGAATTAAATTACAATTGGATATATTAATTTCTTAATAGATACACGCTACGATTAGCTACTAGTGTCTGTTTCTCCTTCTCCAAAGTCCCTCACTCATCCCACACTCACTCGCACTTAACAACATCAGTGGGAAGCGTGATACGTGCAGATTAAATGACCACAATGTTATGTTTTTTCGGAACATAAAAAAAAAATGAATTATAAAGAAAATATTGAATATTACCTGCATATACATACCCACACATACAAGCACACATGCATACACATACATACACATATACATACACTCATATCCATGTACACACCCATACATACGTACGAAAAATGTCGCAGTCCGTCCGTACGGTGCTCTCCGCACTTGTCAAAGACTGGTATTCTATAGAGATGTTTCGGAACTCACCTCGGCGTGACAGTCGTTCACTACTCTGCCCTTGACGGACATGTGCTCTCCGGAGACACACTTGGTGCCCGTCGTGACAGCTATTATCTACGTAAATACAATATTCAAATACATTTTTGGTCCATATTTTATTATTTGTCGAATTTTGTATTACATTGTATTTGTTGTATTACATTGTCGAATACGACAACACTACACGTGAAATCCAGAAACAATCATCTATACATCTATACATATAACAAAATCGTAAACAAGCCGTGTCTGTACAATGAATATTTTTTCAAAAAAACCATCCATACAGGTTGTAGTTATGTTACCGGAGCCAAAAATATAGTTTTTTAGAAATTTCGTCTGTCTGTGCGTTTGTGCACGCTAATCTCAGAAATGGCTGAACCGATTTGAATGCAGTTTTCACTGTTGTATTGTGACAAGCTTCCTGTAACAGTGTTTGTTTCATCTATCTATCAATCATTTATTTTCATTCTTATTAAAATCGGAAAAAATAATTTATGTATAATTTCGCTTTTACCGAACGCCCATGCGGACGGAGTCGCGGGCACAGCTAGTTGATTTATATAAAAAAGCCATAGAACCACTTTTACTTGAGCTCTCGCACCTTAACAGCGGCTATTGAAACAGGGATCAAGCTGTATCTTCAATTCTATTGGATCTATTTTGATGAGACACGCCGCAGTATTTAAGTCTGAAGTAGTGCCTTTAAGACTGTAACAGTCATTAGTTATGAAGACTGTAACAGTCAATAGTTATTAGTTAAGAATAATACTCTATGAAGTTCCATAGTAATGGTATTCCCACATACTTCACCTACCTTATGTTATGTTAGCACCGACTAAACGTCAACTGGTAGAAAGTGCCTCAGGCATTAGGTCTGTCCATATTTTTTACCATATTCAAGCCAGTACTTGACTACAATCCCACCTGATGGTAAGTGGCGATGTAGTCCTAGGGTGGTAACACGTACTAGCTTAATAAAAACCTACTTACTCTTGTCTTAAAGACCTCTTCTCATTATAACATTCTATCGGTATTCTATAGGATTCATTTCGGAGAGTGTGCACACGATATAGTTCCTCCAGCTCCCTTCCATCATCGGACGACTAGACGCACAGCGGGTTATCATCCCTACC
>WUAW01021014.1:294-13727 GCA_017165845.1 Thaumetopoea pityocampa
TCTTTTCCCACAGATGACTGGGAATCTTTTTAAGATTTTTTCCCCGCGTCACAAAAAAAAAAAAAAAAAGGGGGGGGGTAAAACATACATATTTCTATATATACTATTATAAATTTATTAAATGTCGAATTTTCAAAAATCTAAGATATTTTAAAACAAACTACTTAAATCGACTAATTAAAGGTTTCTAAAACCAAATCCGTCGATGTTTGTTCGTTTGTTTGTTCGGGCTTCACGCAAAAACCAGCCGGTAGATATTGGTTAAACTATTACAGTCTTTCATTTTAGCGTTTGTAATTAGAAAAAGATAGGGAGGGACCAAATTTAGTTAAGTTCTGTTACAACAGAATTGGCACCACTGTGTGTACAAACACTGCTCCGCAAACGCAGAAACGTCTCCTAGTTGATTTATCCGTAGCAATCGGCTCAACAGTATGGTGCGTGTGTGCGCGTGCGTTCGTATATGTGTGAGTATATGGTGCCATCTTATTCGCGTCATGACTGCGGTGAGAACAGGCTGAGAGATGCACCTGGAGCATTTCCTGCTACGTAACCAATATCTACTGTGAGCTATGTCCAGCAGTGGCCTTCTATGGGCAATGATGATAACAATGATGATGAAAATAATATTCGCTGCTTCCATATATTACCCTGTTGTGTTATCCTGTTTACTATACTACCAACCAGCACTGCGTTAGCGTGCTACACTACGGCCTAATCCCCCTCCTGATTAGGGGAGGTCCGCGCCCCTGTAGTGGGGACACATATGGATATGGAATGCTGATGATGTCATTGCACTGTATCAACATAAATCCATTTTTTGCCAAAGACGCCTCCAAAACCAGTAGAATTCTTACGTTTCAAAGAATAATTAATTACTTTGTTCTTTAATACGCCTGTTAAGATTAATCATATCCATAGTTTCATAAGGACACCAATATTACAAAATCAATTGTGCGTTTGTTTCACGGCTTAACAGCTAAATTGATCGTTTTGAAACTATACAGGCAGGTACTTTATGATAGCAAAGCCGTTACTTTTATAAAATTATTACAGGCAAAGATGAGTGTTTGAACTAGTTATATAGTATTGTCTGTGGATCCTCTCGCATGAGCTCTAAAATTTAAATATCATACGGGAACGTAATTATATATCATTCATAGATATGTTCCTTTTAGTATTTCACTTGTGATTACACCACCGAAGCCTGGCTGTGGCTTATATGAGTCCACACAATAGGCCTCTCGTGAATGCAGAGCACCACAAAACACGTGTCTGCGGTCAATGGATTGCATATAGAGTTAATAAAGTCATAGAATGTTCATTTAAAAATAATGTATATAATAATTTTTGATCTATAATACTGGATTAATCCAAGACGCCTATTAAGCGTGGGAATCCCTCCTATTTAAGAAGAAGGCCCGTGGCCAGCAGTGGATTTTTACGGTCTGATGACGATCATGACGAATAACGATCATGATGATCCATGTTGGATTTTAATTATATTTGTCTGAATTTTAATAGTAAAATAAATAATAATCCTGTTAATACCAGTTCAGCCATTTTGTAGATACGTTTATCAGTCGTATCTACAAAATGGCTGAACTGTTATTAACAGGAATTCCATAGGTAGATAGAAATTTCAAAGATTGTTATATTTTGAATACTTTTTATTTTGAAAATGTTTAGGTCCTTTGGGTCATCAATAAAGCATTGTAAAAATTAGAGATTTCATTACGATCGACATTAGTATGATTATACTGTTTATGTCAGCATTTTCACTTTGTTCATGATGTCAGTTGGACTTTATTAACGATGAATTGGAATTTTATTTATATTTATAAATTAATAATCATCATGTCAATCTACAGACTCTACGGCTAAACATAGACGTCTTTACAGTTACCACACTGAGCGGCCATAAGCGGCCTACTTCCACAGATTGCCTGCGAATTTAATCAGGTCATCGGTCCACCTAGGCAGGGTTCGATCCACACTAGTTTTGCCAGTTCAGGGTCGCCACTTCAACACTTTAGGACACCAACGTCCATCAGTTCTATCAACTATGTGCCCCGCCCACTGCTACATCAGATTTGCAATCCTTTTATCCCGCAGAAAAATCCCGAGCATAATTCTTTCCATTGATCACTGGTGGACCTTGAGCTTTCACATGAGACCCATAGTTAGCAGGTATGTCTTAAATTGTCTTCAACAACATCATCATCATATTAACTCACAGACGTCCACTGCTGGACATAGGCCTCCTAAAATGATCGCCACACTGATCGGCTATGAGTCCCTTGCATCCACCAATTGCCCACGACCTTCATCAGGCCATCGGTTTACCTAATCGGAGACCGGCATTACGCTTTCTGGTTCTGCGAGTTGTGTCTCGCCCACTGTCAATTTGTCATAAATGAAACTCATTAAATAAAAAAAGGGTTTTAAATAAATATTGGACGGGTCTATATCGTATGTGTGTCTGTGTACGTTGCGGTGATTCATTCGGCAGGCGATGCACGATGGTGCCTGCCGTTCCAACGGCCAGCATTACCTCCCTCCCATGGAATTGAATTGCACAGATAGATCTATTTAAGGCTGTGTATATAGATTCGTAATGGGACTTCGGTGCCTTCTTAAGCATGAGATTACGGTTCTATATTTTGTTTTTGATACATAGCGATAAAGATTTTCTATTAGAAAACTGGATACTCTTTCTTTGAATTAATCTATCGTAAATAAAATTTAAAAAATTCAAATCAAAATCGGTCGAGTAGAATTGAAGATACGGTTTGATTCCTGTTTTAGTAACCCTCGTTAAGGAACGAGAGCTCAAGTAAAAGTGGTTGGTAAGGCTTTTTTATAAATCTATGATTGTTTCGGGTTTTCCCATGTAGAAAACCGGAAAACCTGCGGGCGGGGCCACGGATAAAAGCTAGTTTGACTAATAATCTTTTATACTGAGATATGTCATATGTGGCCTATTAAAATGGCACTACTTCAAGACAGCATGCATATTCATGCTACTAAGCTATCACTGTATATTACATATTTATATGTTAGTGCTAGCTTTTGCCCGCGGCTCCGCCCGCGTGTATGTCGGTTTTCGGCTACATGGGAAATTCCGACACAATCATACATCAAACATTTATATAAAAAGCCTATAACCACTTTTAATTGACCTCTCGTACTTTAATGTCGGCTAGTAAAACAGGGATCAAGCTGTATCTTCAATGCTACTAAACTGATTTTGATGAAACATGCCGTATTATTTAAGACAGAATAGTACCATTAAGACTGTAACAATTTAACCAAAATCTACCTGATGGTTTCTGCGTAAAGCCCGAACAAACAAACAAACAAACATCGACGGATTTGGTTCCAGAAACCCTTAATTAGTCGATCTGAGTAGTTAGTTTTTACACATGTTTGATTTTTGAAAATTTGACATTTAACAATTTTATAATAGTAAGTATAGATAGATAGATGAAAACTATTAGTTTGTTCGGAAAATTAAAGCAATATTTTTATAATTTGATGCTAGTTTTATGAATTATCCCTAATATTTGTTGAGCAGTAAACATAACGCATACAAAATGCATGAACCTCTTTAATTGTCTATTCTCTGGTTCTGCACGAGTCAAATTATACATTCACGCCCCGAGCGGACCGCGGTCGACACAACTAGTGCGCCCTGATACAAAGCAAACATTAGCTCAGCCATGCATTATTGTCAAGCGCACTCCAACGATGAAACCTACCATACATCGCTGTTCATTTCAATGAAAATTAAATTTTATCACCACAAAAATAGAGTTCGTATTTCAATTATGATCATCGATGTTTTACTGTGTTTCCACACTAGGTGGTTTTATATATGCAACGAGCTGGCAAGTCGAGTACGCGCCAACGGTTAGAGGACCATGACAAAGATTGGAGGCACCCGTGGTTGGGTTTATTAATAACAGTGCGTTTTCCACTCGTGTGGATCGCGGCCTGTGTGAACGGGAAAATTAACATGCTGTCCATACATAGGGCTTGCGTTGATTACATTTCAGTTTTATGTTCTGAGTTTAGGATGATCACTGGAATTAAATATGTTTTATTTATTTATTTATTTATTTATTTACATGTTATAGAGTGATGGCATCATCATCCGCAGTCCATATTGTCCCCACTACAGGGGCGCGGACCTCCCCTGATCAGGAGGGGGATTAGGCCGTAGTCTATCGTGTTGGCCTAGTGCGGGTTGATAGACTTCACACACCCATGCAGGTTTTCTCACGAAATTTTCCTTCTCCGTTAAGTACATTGGTGTCTACAATGTAGACCGTAGATGAATTATAAATAATAACTCAGTGGTACGGGATCGGGGTTCGAACCCACGACCCTTCGATCGTAAGCCGTGTCTAAAACCACTACACCACCAATGCACATGATGGCATATATGTGGAGATTAATTAATGCCTAAGGCATTTTCTACTAGTCAACCTTTAGACGGTGCTGACATTACATAAGGTAGATGAAGTACATGATATAAAATCAAGGATAATAAAGACATACTTATTAAGACTTATATAAAACACTAGCATTAGCCCGTGGCTCCGCCCGCGTGAATGTCGGTTTTCCGCTACATGGGAAATCCCGACACAATCATACATTTATATGAAAAGCCTAAGAACCACTTTTACTTGACCTCTCGTACCTAAGGGGCGACTACTAAAACAGGGATCAAGCTGTATTTTCAATTCTACTGGACCGATTTTGATGAAATATGCCGTATTAATTAAGTCGGAATAGTACCTTTAAGACTGTATTAGTGAAATCAAAATATACCTGTTGGTTTTTGCGTGAAGCCCGAACAAACAAACATCGACGAATTTGCTTTCAGAAGCCCTTAATTAGTCGATCTGAATAGTTTGTTACTAAATATCTTTGATTTTTGAAAATTTGACATATTAAAATTCTATAATAGTATAGATATAGAATAGACTAATGCACTAAAAGTAAAATATAATCTACCTATATATTACTGTTATAAATATTAAATGACAAATTTTCTAAATCAAAGTTATTCTAAATAAAAAATTCTGATCGACTAATTATAGGCTTCTGAAATCAAATACGTCAACGTTTCTTTGTTCGAGTTTCACGCAAAAACCAGCTGGTAGATTTATCAAAATTGGTCGAGCAAAATTGAAGATACAGCTTAATCATTATTTTGGTAGCCGCCGCTAAGGTGATTATTAAGAGCTCAAGTAAAAGTGATTTTAAGTGTTTTTATATAAATCTATGATTGTTTTGGGATTTCCCATGCAGCAGAAAACTGACATTCAGACAGGCAGCCGCGGGCAAAAGCTAGTACATGAATACATAAATATAATAAACTCCGTTTTATTGAGATGATTCTGCCTTTCCACACTGAAGAAATTCAAGAACTTTAATTATAAATAAGTAACGTGTAGTAACTAGTAACTTCCTGGCTGTAAGTGGCAGCGAATTCTAAAGAAGGACAGTTTGAACTATAGAACGACGTGTGGATAAAATCTAATCTATGGGAGATAACAGAGGAGAAAATTATTTGTAGAACGTAAGTTTCTATCGTGTGTAAAGAATATTCTTCTTCCATTTCATTTCACAGACTCCATATAAGGCTGATGATATAGATTCATATTGGAACTTCAGTACCTTCTTCAGCATAAGATATTCTATATTCGGTTTTTTTTTGTACATCAAGTTAGAGATTATCTATTCTAAAACTGCACACACTTTCACAGAATTAACTAATCTATCTGTAAATAAAATTCAAGTAAATTTCTCTGCGTAATTTTTTTTTTAATTATATATAACTGTAAAGTCCAATTTTTTCCCTATTATAATATTTGTAACGAAAAGATGTTTCGTAGTGTATATTACATACATATATACAATTACGCCTTTTTCTCTGATTCTCCGGTGGGGAATCAAAGGAGAAGGCGAACACGGTCTTCCGCGTGACAGGCGGGGATACTGACCACTATACTACCGAAGAATTTGGGTAGGCAGAGACCACTTCCTTCCACATGCTACAAGCAAAGTGGCTGGCTATCTGTAGCCCATTGTTTGACACGTGTTGCGTGGCGAACCACGACGCTGCCATTTTATAAGGTTCAAAAGTGTTAAAGTTCCCCATTGCGTTCCCACGAAAAGCAAGGGTAAAAGAAGTCCACCTAAAGATACCACCGCATGCTCGGGTAAGGCTAGCCATCATATTGGATCTAGCCATGGAGCTATCTACGCGGCTGCCACTGGTTTATTGGGGAGGTAAGAAAAGAGGGTGAGGTAGAATGGATGTATTGATCAAGGAACATGGAATTTGGAAAAATGACTATAGGATACAGAATACTTCTATCTCGGAAAGAGTAGAAAGCTCGGGGGTCGCTTACCCGTATACTTTAGTCAACAATATTGAAACATTTGAATAAAATTGTGACTACGATCGCCAATTGACCGTATTTTTTTCAAGGCAATGAGCCTACGGGAACTTTCTCAAAGTCAATATGGTAATCATCAAATTAACGCCAAAACTCCCAAAGTAGCAATAAATTGAGATACACCAGCATTTTATTAACTTGTGAATATTATATTACATAACTACATACGTCAGACAATTCTGTATGGACTTGAATTCATTTGCCTGGCTTTTCATGAAGAAAAATTTAGTAAAAACAATTCTTGAACTATGTCACCGCATAGTAATTATTATAACAAGAACAATGAATTGTTTATTATATTTGTTTATTATAAAAAGAACAATTGTTCTTAATTATAATATAAAGTTCAGATAGAGTTCAGTATATAATGAAGGACAATAATGTTATGAAAGGAGTCGTGGCGGCAACCCGTATGAAGCATCACTTGAAGTTTTATTTTAACGTTTTATATAGTTTATTGTGATGTTTAATATGTAAATTTCATGTTATTTTGTGTATTAATCGTCAATAATCGTGAACAATATTGAAACATTGGAATAAACTGTGACTGACAGAGCAGTGACCGTATTTTATAAAGGCAATAGACCTACCGGATTTGCTTGGTCAAAGTGGTATTCGTCGAATTGACTTCAAAACTCCCAAGAAACAGTAAAATGTAACAAACACCGATATTTTATTGTTAACTTGAAAATATATTATATAACTTCTACAATTTCCAACGACACTGGCAGAAATGGTGCGAATTTGCAGCCGATTGCCATGAATGTGAAATAGAAGAAGCAGAAAGTTATGAAGGCTAGAGACGTAGATTTGATTCCGTCTCAAGATTATATGAAATTCATTTACATTTACATCATTCGTTGCAGTTATTTTGTTATGGTTTCACTAAAAGTTTACCGTAATACGGCCGCCGCAGAATTTTATTCACTCGTATTACGTGTAATGAAGGGTTGCGAGCTAAAAAAAAACCATTATTGATGTCAACGGCCGGCCACTGTCCGTGTTAGCGTAGGCCTAATATGCGTGAAGTGCAAAATTGTCTAGTTCAATGGTCCCATAACAGGAGAGGCAGGCACCGTGTTGACCATACGATGGAAAATTACCACCGGAAGCCGATGGCAATTTTTTAAAAATTGAATATGATCGTTATGACAATATATTATACTAGCTTTTTTCCGCGGCTTTGCTCGCGTGAATATCGATTTTTCGCTACATGGGAAACACCGAAACAATCTTAGTTTGACAAAAAATTTGATAACCACTTTTACTCGAGCTCTCGTACCTCAATGGTAGCTACTATAACAGGGATCAAGCTGTACCTTTAATTCTACTAGACCGCTTTTGGTAAACGTGCCGCAGTATTTAAGTCGAAATAGTACCTTTAATACTGTAATAGTTTGACCAAAATCGAAAGAATCGATCGTGTGCGACGAACAGGAGCACAAAATGCAATTCCCGACACCAGTTCCTTATAGTCAATATGGTCGCTGACGATATCATGTAGTAGCCCCATATCCATCAATTTCCTTCTCCCCTCCAAAGTAAGAAGTCCATGAGGCCGACAGTCAACCTCATGTGATATCTCAGGCAATCGGAGCCGATAATTAAGATGTCTAATAAAAATATTTTTATCCGTTTGATACGGTCTTTGTATATTGTATATTGTGGGGACCAGACTTTGCACGCACATTCCAAAGTACTACGTACGTATGCATAGTAAATCGCTTTAATTGCGGCAATATCATCAAATTGCTTGGACGACAGAATTACAAATCCTAAATTTTTGAATGCTTTATTAGTAATGTTGTCAATATGGTTACAAAGCAAAAAAAAAAATCATCAAAAAGCACACCTAGATCACGAACGATACTAGTTCTATGAATGTTTTCGCGATTTAAATATATTCATGTAGGGTAGGATTTCTTTTACGTGTGTAGGTTACATTGGAATTTACGAGTGTTGACTGTAATATTATTATCTGTGTAGTATTTAGCTAAATTGTTCAAATCTGATTGTAGGTTAAAAAAGTCTAATTCAGAGTTAATTTTATTAAACACTTTTTTATCCTCTGCATACATTAGATATTCAGCAAATTTAAAACAGTTCACTATGTCATACAAATACGCATTATAAAATAATGGGCCTAAGTGAGATCCTTGTGGTACTCCCATAGGTATAACAACAAAGTCAGATCGATATCCTCCCACCACAATAGCCTGTGAACGGTTAGTAAGGTAAGATTGTATCCATCTCAACAAGTCGTCACAGATACCGAGTTTATATAGTTTTCTCATCAATATGACGTGATCCATACGATCGAAAGCTTTTTCGAAATCAGTATAGATCGCATCGACCTGACCACCACCATCAATATTAGTTAAAACAAAATTGGAGAAACATATCGAATTAGTCACCGTTGATTGGTTTTTGAGGAAACTATGTTGGATATCAGATATACCCCTTGCAATTGTGGAATAAATCTAATTATAAACTTTCAAAAACTTTGCTAATAGTGTTTAATATAGAAATATCTCTGTAATTTTCGATAATAGTTCTTGAGCCATTTTATGGATTGGTACAATAAGTGCCTGTTTCCAAGTGGAAGGGAAGACACCGTCATTCAGAGACTTATTAAAAATATAAGCAATAGGAGCTCCTATTGCTTATATTTTTAATAAGTCTTCATGTGCTTCTTCATTAGCAGCTGCTAATGAAGAAGCACATGAAGACCAGAATATAGACGTATGTATACTTTATGCTGCAATGGATTTGATTGGAATTCGGAATAGAGATAATTTATAATCTGGATTAACACACATTATACTATCTATCCCGGTAATATATTCCCATGGGATGCCAGTACAATTTTAATGTTATTTATCTTTATATGCGGAGGAAACCGCGGACAGAAGCTAATACATCCTAACTAATATTAATTAATTAACTAATATTAATTCGAATGTGAGTTTGTTTATTTCTTACGCTTTCAAGCATCAACTACACAATCGATCATTATGAAATGTTGTATACAAATTCTCAGATATACATAGAAGGACATAGGGTATATTTAATTTCTGAAAAAAAAAATATTTTCAACGGTCTCAGACATGTATTTGCGGGTAAAAGCTAGTATTTATATAAAGACAAAATTCTCTTGTTTACCTGTGCTGACAATGTTAACACCAAGATACCGTATAATTTAGCGTCCAATATTGAATATTCAATACGCAAGCAACATGTCGGATCGGAATCAACCCGTCAGCGCGCATACATAAATCCAATCAGTGGGTCCAGGAGACCTGCAGCGATGTTGAGGCACGTGTTCATATGTACACGCCGTGTACAGAAGCACAGCATTCTGAACGTTAGGGTTGTTCATTTAAAAATTATGATTTAAAAAAATGTTGCCCCTTTAAAAGAGTTACTGCAGTGATCTTTATATATTTCGGCAGTGAAGGCAGTGTGTACACAGTCGAGTAAATCTTTCAAGTATGCCGGTTTCCTCATGACGTTTTCCTTCACCGTTTAAAGCGAGTGATTATTACGTTATTAATACGCGCATGATTTCGAAAAGCTAGCAGTGAACTAGAAATCATAGATTATAGAACTAGAAGTCATACTACTATCACCGCTTCTTTTTATCCAAAACTAAAACGATTTTGTTGATTTTTCTTTATAAATCAAACCAATTTATTGTGAAACATAAGTATTATACTATAATAGCTTTTGCCCACGGCTCCGCCCGCGTGAATATCGGTTTTCCGCTAAATGCGAAATCCCGATACAATCATAGAACCACTTTTACTTGACCTCTCGTACCTTAACGGCGACTACTAAAACACGGATCAAGCTGTGTCTTCACTTCTAGACCGATTTTGATGAAACATGCTGCATTACTGTTTTGTCTGCCGTTGTTGTATGGCGACGACATAATAGCATAGTCACTCCATCTCTTCCCATGGATAGAGTGGAAAACAGTTAAAATATGTATTAGGAGGTACACGGTCAGGAAGTACTTCGTCTTTTAGCCTGTCCGACAAATAGACTTAAGTATACGGGTAAGCGACCCCGGCCCCCCGAGCTACTACTGTCTCTTCCTACTCCTTCCGAGATAGTAGTATCCTATATCCTATAGTCCTTTTTCTAAATTCCATATTCCTTGCTCAGTGTACCTTTCCTACCTTATCCTATTTTCTTTCTCCTCCACTAAGCCGTGGGAACGCAGTACGCAATCTTAACACTTTTGCACTTTATAAAAAGTAGCGTCATGGTTCACCTATATCCTATAGTCCTTTTTCCAAATTCCATATTCCTTGCTCAATACACCTTTCCTACCTCATCCTCTTTTCTTTCCTCTCCATTAAGCCGTAGGAACGCAATGAGGAACTTTTGAACCTTATGAAATGGCGGCGTCGTGGTCGCCGCCCGACACCTCCCGTTGCCCGCGGAGGCGAAATGTGGGCTGCAGATAGCCACNNNNGATTGTAGCAGGTGGAAAGAAGTGGCCTCTGCCTACCCCAATGGGAAAGAGGCGTGACTGTATGTATGTTTGTAAGTAGTATGTACTATGGTCTCTGCCTACCCTTAAGGGATATCAGCGTGAGTGTATGTATGTATGTATGTACTAGGATAGCGGTTACATTGTCCTATCATTCAATCAAAATCTACTGCGATGTCCTAAACGCCTGCCAAAAGTGGAGATTATGGCAAATCCCTGATTTTTAATGAGGAGGCAGTGGATTACCACGGGCTGATTATGGTGATGATGATCTGCAATTTCATTAATCCAATCCTAAACCCTGCCTGGTGAACATCACCCGGCGCCTGACAGCCCTGCCGCTGTTAGGCACCGTGGCGAAGTCATTAGCAGTAATGGCTGATCCGCGCACCGTCAGTTACTGCGGTTATCTGTATACGCGCATTGTGCATATTGTACATAGCACACGCCGACTTACGCTACACTGCTCGATAATTAGAAATTTCTAGAAATATTCTAGTGTAGAAGGTGGAAGGCAAATGGTCCAAAACTTGTTTGGAATATGCATCAAAATTATAGACGCCTGATCTCTTTATAATATTATAAAATTGTTAAATATCAAATTTTTATTTTTCCATCTGACTAGTTTAGTATCATCTAGTAGTTTTTTTTAAATATCAAAGATATTTAAAAAAAACTACTCTGATCGACTATCGCTTCTGAAACCAAATCATCGATGTTTGTTTGTTTGTTTGTTCGGGTTTCACGCAAAAACCAGCAGGTAGATTTTGGTTAAACTATTACAGTCTTAAAGGTACTATTCCTACTTAAATACTGTGGCATGTTCCATCAAAATCGGTGCAGTAGAATTGAAGATACAGCTTGATCCCTGTTTTAGTAGCCGCCGTAAAGGTACGAGAGCTCAAGTAAAAAGTGCTTCTGAAGCTTTTTATACAAATATATGATTGTCTTGGGATTTCCGATGTAGCAGAAAATCGACATTCACGCGGGCGGATTCCGTTGTATTATGTACTAGCTTTTGCTCGCAGCTCCGCCCACGTGAATGTCGGTTTTTTGCTACACGGGAAATTCCGACACAATCATATATTATATAAAAAGCCTAATAATCACTTACTTGACCTCTCGTACCTTAATGGCGGCTGCTAAAACAGGGACGAAGCTGCATCTTCAATTCTATTGGACCGATTTTGATGAAACATGCCGCAGTATTTACGTCGAAATAGTACCTTTAAGACTGTAATAGTTTAACCGAAATCTATCTGCTAGTTTTTGCGTGAAGCCCGAACAAACAAACAAACATCGACGGATTTGGTTTCATAAGCTCTTAATTAGTCGATTTGAGTAGTTTGTTTTTAAATATATGTGATTTTTGAAAATTTGACATTTAACAATTTTACAATAGTATAGATAGATGTAATTTCATCTCAAAATTAATAACTAAAACAACCGATAAATTGTTCAAAATTTCACTGTATATTCTAAACTACTTAACCACACTAAAAATACACCAGCTTCCTGCTTCCAAAACAATAGGATTTAAGAGGGTTGAAATCTCCATACGGGTTGAACCCTCCCCCGGAGAGTTGGGCAACTCTGCCCATAATCGTAATTCACCCGCGTCATAAAAACTAAGAAATAGTCTGCCCGCAAAGTATTATAAGATATTCGGGAATGGGGTCTTCTGTACATTACTGTGGGACTATTTATCAGCATAATGAGAGCGCAAAATGATCATAGTACAGATGTAACAGTTTGGACACATTTTTTGCGTTTGTAGCAGTGTTTGTACACACAGTGACTAAAACCGGAATAAACCAGTTCGCGCTAGTTACCACGCGCCTCACACTCTCGCATCAGTCGCTTATAAGTAGTGTTAGATGTTAGTTACACGTATTAAATTAGATTTAATATGTATAATATTAAATATCTACCATTAAAAATAGCAAAATATAAAAAAGTAATGGTTTATTTATTTATCTGCGGACCGTACACTACATACATACATACATACACCCACGCCGATATCCCATAAGGGTAGGCAGAGACTATAGTATATACTACATACATACAGTCACGCTTAGAAACACGCACGCACCGTACACTACTACAAACATAAATCGTCTGTAGCGCAGTGGATAAAGCCTCGTCGCAATTACGAGAGGGTTTCCGGTTAGATCCCTGGCTAGCATCCTAACATGGCTCCTGCATATTTCAGAAGGATCATGAAAGAGTGGATCCCAGTAAGTGTTTTAATAACACTGATTGTTAGCAGAAATTGCGGGAGGCTTATAGGGATGACGTTAGATAGCAATCAGTCATTTATCATCATCCTCAGTCCATATACGTCCCCAATAAAGGGACACGAACTTCCTCTGATCAGAAAGGGGATTAAGGCCGTAGTCTACCGCGCTGGCCTAGTGCGGATTGATAGACTTCACACAAACATACGGGCATGCAAGTTT
>WUAW01021014.1:33357-55886 GCA_017165845.1 Thaumetopoea pityocampa
CACCACATCATATTTCAACTTACACCGATCCCTTATCACGCTATTCCTCAATCGATCACTCAGGGTGACTCACAGATACTCCGCAGAGAACGCATTTCCACCGCATTCACACGACTTTCGTTTTTCTTTTGCCATACCATACACCATTGTGAATAGCAAGACGAGCCTTTTGTGAGACTAACTGACTACTCATCATAGAGTGTAGGGCACCATTCACTTTATTACCCGCAGTCACCCTCTTTTCAATATCACTATCACACCTTCCATTTCTTGAGGTCATAGTTCCCATGTACACAAACTCATTTACTTTGTGTTTTAACCAACCATATTGTATATATTAATTCCATCTTATTTATAAAATATTATAAATCTTGCGTTGTTTGCTAACAAATTAAGATGTCTTAGTCAGATCTCACTTATTAATTTCACAACCCGTTCAAAATTCAAATTCAAGCGTCAACGTAAATAATCTAATCAAGAAAATCGGGGAAACTCGAAGCGTCAAATCCGTCGAGTTTTCCCTCGGGGAGTAAAAACCCTTTTGTCCAAACAACTCGGGATGCGGATGTCACCGGGTGAGGCGATGTGACATCCTCATTGAACATTCAGTCGGCGCCTGCCGCCAGCCCGCCTTTTCATTCGTATACGCACTGAGCTCAAAACCTGACGGATTTTTAGCGATAAATATATGTAGCACTTAACTTCTGTTTGTCTGTGATCAGTAGAATAAAGCCGTATTTTTATCTTGTTAACAATTTAGGAATATGTATGTATACCGTATATATGCTAATATTATTTACGACTTTACGCCACGGTTTCCGGTGGGTCCCCGATTGTTCTCGAAGCCTGGACTCAGGCTATACATATATACACGTGCACTCGCAGAGGGCAGTTAGTTTACAACTAGCGAACGAAACAATTCGGAACGAACAAAGGTGAAAAGGAAAACTTTGACGAATACCTGCGTGTACTACGGTTACTGAAACTTACTCTGCGATTGGAATACGCTATTTACGAAAGCTTTCGACGAATATTTGCTTGGACGACGGTTACTGATTGTACTCTACGATTCGTACACTTGTTTCTTCGTACACAAATTGACTTTTTCACGCCAGCGGCATTTAATTTACCCCGACCCGTAACAATATTAATCGTTGATGGATATCATGATGTTTATCGCAAACTCGTCCACGAAACATCGCGATTATTTCATCCGGTACGTTCACGTCAAATTTGCATAGCGCGCCCCAAGAAACCGGCAGACTTTAAATCTACTAAATCTAGGCTTGAACTGATTCAACGCTGGTCCCAGACGGCGCTTGTTGCCAAAGAATAACCTTCTTAAAAGCTATTTTCTCTAAAATATGAATCTATATCACATACGATAAGCGTCGATGGGTTTTTAGTTTACATAAAGTTTTATATATTTTTGACTCATTTCAAAAAGTCGAAGAAATCTGTATTTAAAAAACTGTTAAAATACACGGCTATGAGAGCTTTAAACTTAAAATCGTCATTGACACCTTTTTTTGGATCTATTATTAGGGAGTATATTTGTGTAAGTGCATATATATTATGTATGTGTGAATATGTATATATTGTAGTGTTTTTATTTTATAATAATATATCATTTTAAATAAATATACACAGTACAATTGCACACTCATATCTCGCTATGAATCCTATCCATCCAAAGGTTGTCTGGAAGAGTTTGCCTATTGCGATAAGACCGCCCAATGTACACTTTCAGTTTCTTGTTTATTATGTTTGCAATATTTTAAAAGAGTACTCTAATATAATCCAATCTTAGTATGAATCGACGAAAACAGAAGAAAAGTATATCATGCGAAGAAAGCGTTGCGTTAAAATACTTGGAATGCGTGTGTCGGGATATGTGCTAAGTCATTACCTGCTCTGTCTGGCTCTGATTATAATTATTATTACAATTGTGTTTCATCATCGTCATCACCAGCCCTTGGAAATCCACTGCTACACATTGGCCTCCACCTTAAACAGGGGGGATTTGCCAAAAATCTCTACACTTGGCAGGCGTCTTAGAGATCGCAGTAGATTTTGATCGAATAACAGGATGACACTGCTTGTCTTTGGTGCCTTTTATCCCTTCAGCTGGTTTTCACAGGATTTACGGGAAGAGATGGACTGACGCCATTATTATGGCGACAATTATTCACGACTGATTAGTAGAGCACGCAGTGATCTTGCTTTCTGTACCAACGAGTTCCGTGTTCGTTCTGGTAAGAACGACAAACTTTGTGTGATGAGCACAAATGTTTTTATCCGACTCATGGGCGTTATCTATTTATGTATAGTATTTATCTATATAAGCATGTATATCGTTGTCTAGTACCCAAGACACAGTGAATCTTAGTTTGGGACTAGATCAATGCGTTTGAAAAACTGTCTAGATTATCATTACTATTAACTAGCTTTTGTTCGCGGCTCCACCCGCGTGAATGTTAGTTTTCTACTACATGAGAAATCCCGAAACAAACATAGATTTATATAAAAAACAACGATAACCAATTTTACTTGAGCTCTCGTACCTTAACAGCGGCTACTAAAACAGGGATCAAGCTGTATCTTCAATTCTACTGGACCGATTTTGATGAAACATGCCGCATTATTTATTTTTATTGTCGCATTGTTTAACCAAAATCTACCCGCTGGTTTTTGCGTGAAGCCCGAACAAACAAACAAGCATCGAGGTATATGGTTTCAGAAGCCTTTAATTAGTCTAAGTAGTTTTGTTTTCAGTTCAGAGATAGTTACTTTGATTTTTGAAAATTTGACATTTAAAAATTTTATAATAGTATGATTATATTATGGCAAATGATGATGATTAAGATGCCATATGTGAGAAAATTATCGGTGACCATCATCCCCAGTCCATATCGTCCCCACTACAGGGGCACGAACCTCCCCTAATCAGGAGGGGGAATAGGCCGTAGTCTACCGCGCTGGCCTAGTGCGGGTTGGTAGACTTCACACACCCTTGCGGGCATGCAGGTTTCCTCACGAAGTTTTCCTTCTCCGTTAAGTACTTGGTGTCTACAATGTAGACTGTACATGAATTACAAATAATAACTCAGTGGTACGAGACCGGGGTTCGAACCCACGACCCTTCGATTGTAAGCCGTGTCTAAAACCACTACACCACCAATGCACATCGCTGACCATCATTTTTAAATATTTTTTTTAATAAATAACATTCACAATATTCATAATCTTCAATTGAAAGTTCAGTTTCTAGTTAGAAATAAGACAAAGTTATATTAATTTATTACGAAAGCCTCTTCAATGAATTATCAGTTCTGAATATTTTTATTCTTTGTAATCCTTTTAACATTTTACCTGAATATTTGTTCTGTGCGGCTATAGACAAATAGTCAAATTGATTTCAGAATTCGATTTGTTTGACGAGTCACAGCTTATGGCACGCGGAATCTGCCAGTGACGTTTGCCGTCTGCTAGATTTGATGATATAATCTTATAAATACTATTGCATCAAATAGATCTCTAATTACATAGGTGTATGTAAATTAATCACCAAAATTAGTATCTTAAAGAACTAAACTAAATATAATCTATATTAAAGATTAGCTTTTGTCCGCGGCTCCGCCCGCGTGAATGTCGGTTTTATGTTACATGGGAAATCCTGAAGCAATTGTATATATTTATATAAAAAGCAAAAGAACCGCTTTTTTTGAGCTCTCATACCTTAACAGCGGCTACTAAAACAGGTGTCAAGCTGTATCTTCAATTCTTCTTTATCGATTTTGATGAAACATGCCGCAGTATTTAAGTCGGAGTAATACAAAGTCAGAGTAGACTGTAACCAGTTTGACCAAAATTTATTAGTTGATTTTTGCGTGAAGCCTGAAAAAACAAACAAACAAACATTGACGAATTTGGTTTCAGAAACACTTAATTAATAGATCTGAGTAGTTTTTCTTTATAAATCTTGATATTATAGATTTAATTATATTCATCAGAATTTAGGCTGTAGATTCCCATGCTGACCTAATGCGGTTGACAGAATTTACACGCTATCGAAAACATCTCTCAGGCATGCATATATCATTTTTATCGGACCTTTCCCTGACACTTACGACCCTATTGAGTGACGCTGTAACAACTACCCGCCCTATTATACCTTGATCATTATCATTAGCTAATTATCAACAACTCGTGCTCGTCAAGGGGTCAGGGAAAAAGTGCTGACTGCATGTATATAATATACATGCAGTCCTTATTGATATAATGATTTGCATGGGCGTACCCAGGGTAGGGCAGGGGGGGGCAGCTGCCCCCCTCCTGGATTTTGTATATGTCCCTACTAACACTACTTTTGTCGATAAAAGTTAAGAAAAAAAAACTTGTTGCCATTTGCAATACAATATACAACTTTTAAAAATAGCTATTGTATAATTAAAGATTTTATAAAAAAAATTACCTATTTTTAATTTATGTTTATTTGAGTGAGTGCTTATAAAAATCTGAATCCAGATCAAACTCATCCGTACTCTTACCTTCTCCATATTTCAGTATGCTTCCAAGACTTAGACTTAAAAAGCTCGCATTCGATCAAGAATAGATGCGTTCGAGAAGTGGTGCTGGCGTAAAATGCTGGGCATCCCATGGACTGCACACTGCACAAATGCATCTATTCTCTCGAAATTGAATGTCAAGACTTGGCTATGCAGAGACTCTTAAAATACTTCAGACACGTGGCCCGACGCGCAAATTTGGAAACATTAATAGTTGTTGGCAAGTGCGTCACCAAGAGAGAGAGAGAGAGAGAGAGCAGGGGGAGGCAGTTGCCCCTTCCCCCTAGAGATTAAAAAATGTTGCCAAATGCAAAGAAATTAAAGTTCAAAATCCACTCACTTGACTTGCTTGACCAATCAAGCAAGTCTCGCTCGTCGAAACTCACGCCGCCACCGCCGCCATTCATGTGCCTTTGACTCTATTTAGAATTCATACTTTCCCATCCTCCATATATCAACTTCTCCATCTATTATTCTTTCTTCTTTATCTATCCCCCACCTCACCCCACCCTCCCTAGGAACTCGGCTGGTGACGCTCTTGATTGTGGGCCAATTGGAAGGTAAGTGGAGCCGATACCAAGCAGGCTGAATCTTGATAAACCTGGAGGAAACTAGCGCAGAAATTTGACCACGGTGGTCACGACCTCCAGTCACGAGGAATCGACGACAAACAAAAAAATTGCAAAAAGAAAACAATTTGATGCCATTTGATATTTAGTATATATGAACTCTTACGGCAAACATTGCAATACAGGCGATTATAATTAAAGCCACCCTCACGACTAACGCAATAAGGGCCGGCCAGGGGCGCCTTTATGCAATAACTGCGTCTACTTAATTTGATTTTTATTTTGATCCCGTTTGTTAGGCACTCGTGATTGTCCCCGCCTTGGGCGGGTCTGGCTTACGTTTCTTTTTTGGTTTCTTTTTGAGACCCTCAGTTACAATACATAGTATCAAATTGTTACATATCGTTGAAAAAAAAAAACACTTTTGCTCTAACTAGGTAAAACTCAACTTTTTTTTGATGACCGATTGCTTCAGTAGCAGTAATTGCTTTCTGTGGCAATTGGTCCCAAGTTCGAATCCTACCAGGATTCGAACTTGGGACCCAAATCTTTGATTTGTATCTATATATATTAGCATTTTCATATCTGTATAAGTACATCATCGTCTAGTATTCAAAATATAGGTAATCCTAATTTAGAGGTAGATGATGCTAAGAATGTGTCCATATTACTATTATTTATTTATTTATTTTCACTGGGGCCAAAAAGTCGAGGCAAAATCAGAAAAAAATCATAGCTTTTTAACCAGATAAGATATGTATATGAATACTTTTTTCAAAAGTATCCAAATATCTATCTTGATTTTGCCAAGATTTTTTATTGGCTCTAGTGAATAGTTAGATTTTAGGTACTTACGCCAAATACGTTTTATTCCATTGAACCTTTACGTTCGTGACCTTATTATACATATGTTCAATATTGAAGAGGGATCAGCGATTCATCAAATATTCGCAAAATACTATGATCAGGGATAATTTGGACTGTAGTTTCTTTGGATTGGTGATAATTCTGTTGTAACAGAACTTAACTAAATGTAGTCTCTCCCGATCTTTTTCTAATGTCAAAAGCCAAAATGAGATAGTTACAATTTTGGTGCTGTCAGTTTCGTTTAGGAACGTCAAAATTACATACACATGAATAATGTAATCCGTTTAACAAAAATGTAGGTCGGTACTCGTTATAAATGTTTGCTATCACGTTTTGGCTCTTGACATTAGAAAAAGATAGGCAGAGACTAAATTTAGTTAAGTTCCGTTACAGCAGAATTAGCACCATTATGTAAAAAATTTGTATAAAAACTTTTTTTACTTTCAATTTACTTGACATTTAATTTCTCAAAAATATTCTACAATACAAATAATGATTGCTCTGTGGCGTTCGCGTAATAATAGCGTCACTCCATCTCTTGCAGTGGTTGCTGTGAGAACCAGCTGAGGAATGTACCAGGATAACGGGTAGCACAGCGTTATCCTGCCATTCAATCAAAATCTACTGCGGTCTCCAAGACCCCTGCCAAAAGTGGATATTATATATATTTTTATACACATTTTCGTCTTTGGCACACTGAGCAAAACAATTCTATTTGGATTTCTAGTATTTCTAGGATAAATAAATACCATAAAAGGGAAGATCTTCCGAACAGATGGGTGTTATGTCTGGCGAGGTCTGCTACCGCCGCGACGGTTGATTCCGTGACGTTATATGTACGCTAAATCGCTATCAAACTTCTTTACCGTTATTCAGATTTCTATGATAATGGCATTATTTAAAAGTTGCGCCATCTGTTGAGATTGCGCGGTACTATGTAGCGGAGTAGGTCGCGGCACTTTTTATTTCTAATTTCATTACTTCTCCCTCGCTCTTATTATAATGATACCATTCTTCATAATAATAATAATAAAAAAGAGAAACCATCGGTCGACTCGCAAACCGCAATCAAATTGCATTACAGAGAACGCATTGCGGGACCCCATTCAAATATAATGAATTTATACAGAAATTTGATGGTCTGTGGCTGGGCTTACAACGGATATATGGCAACTGGAATTGTCGATTTAAAATGGAAAAAAGAAGATTATTACATTTGCTTAAACACAAAAGATCATCATTAGCCCAAGAGGAAACCTCTGCTCAAGGATCATATGGCCATAAAGGCTTCCTTGTTAAAAAGCAGGGATTTGCTATAATCTCCAGGTTAAACAGGCACCTTGGATACTGCAGTAAAATTTAATGAGCATGGGGGTTTCCTCACGAAGTTTCCCTTCTCCGTTAAGTACATTGGTGTCTACAATGTAGACCGTAGATGACTTACAAATAATAACTCAATGGTACGGGCCCGGGATTCAAACCCACGACCCTTCGATCGTAAGCCGTGTCTAAAACCACTACACCACCAATGCATGGTGCATTTATATATTTCTTTGTAAATAATCTTTGTACCTATATGTGTATTTGTATCTACCAGAACTCAGTATAGTTTCCAAAATACATTTTAACATGTATTATTTCCAGATTACATTACAATCATCATCATCCTCAGTCCATATCGTCCCCACTACAAGGGCACGGACCTTGTAGTGGGCAAGGGGGATTACCCCCTCCTGATCAAGGGAGGTCCGTGCCCTAACGGCCTAATGGCCGTAGTCTACCGCGCTGACCTAGTGCGGGTTGGTAGACTTCACACACCCATGCGGGCATATAGGATTCCTTACGAAGTTTCCTTCTCTGTTAAGTACATAGGTGTCTTCATTGTATACTGTACATGAATAATGTAATAATAGAAATAAATCAGTGGTATGGGACTGGGATCGAACCTACCGTCTTTTGATCACAAGCCGTGTCTGGCACCACTGGACTACCAATGCACTGTATATACAATATCTGGTATTATATCACAAATTAGCTGTTTCCCGCTGCTCCGCTCTTCTGAACTTCCCATCTACTCGAAAACCCTCCCGGGCGTGCGCCATAATTTCTTCGTAATCGTATCGCTTTCCAACTTGCTAGACAAACATTGCTCCGCTAATATGCATGATATAAACCATTTCTACCAGTGGAAAAATATTTGGAATTGGATCATTAGTTCCGAAGATTACCCTTATATACAAACTTACAAAAAAACAAATTTTACCTCTTCATAGTACTAAGCATAGATTCAATTCAATTTCAATTGTACTTCCAGTTGGTATTCACTGACCACGTTCATTACTCCCCCACGGTGGAGGGAGGCGGGTGGCAAAGACAATGTGGAACTAGCAGTTGTAATCAGGTTAGCGAACAATTTGCCTCTCTGACGATGCGTGATATATGGCGCAGTAATCTGCCGGGCCGGTCCGTCTGCGATGCATGGATGTTGAAATGTGTTCCGATTTGTTTGAAAGCTTTTCTGTGTACACCTTTTTCGTATTGAAGCTGGTATTATTTTTAACTTCGCTTTTTTGGTATGAATGTAGCTGGTAGCTCGCATCGGACTGCAATTTACCTGACGGTATGTTGTTACTGAATTGCAAACCTTGCAAAAAAAATTGAAACGGTTTGATGTATTCCTCCAGATCTCATCTATTGTTGATCAAGTCAGGGAGTACTTAGTCTTCTAGCCTGTCCGGCAAATAGACTTAAGTATACGGGTAAGCGACCCCGGCCCCCCGAGCTACTACTGTCTCTTCTTTTAGCTTGGCCGATGCCAGCAGTGGACGTCCACGGGCTGATGATTGTGGTGATATTTTATCTTATTTAACATAATAACTATAATCACGTTAGGGAGTACTTAGTCTTTTAGCCTGTCCGGCATATAGACTTAAGGATACGGGTAAGCGACCCCGGCCCCCCGAGCTACTACTGTCTCTTCCTACTCTTTCCGAGATAGTAGTATCCTATACCCTATAGTCCTTTTCCTAAACTCCATATTCCTTGTTCAATACACTTTTACTACCTTATCCTTTTTCCTTTCCTCTATACTAAATCGTGGGTACGCAATGAGGAACTTTAATTATTTTTGAACCTTATAAAATGGCGGCGTCATGGTTCGCCACCCGAAACATCTCATTGCCCACGGGGGCGAAATGTGGGCTGCGGATATTGATTTTGCTACATTAAACGATCGTAGCAGGTGGAAAGAAGTGGTCTCTGCTTACCGCCATGGGAAAGAAGCGTGACTCTATGTATATAGTATATACTATAGTCTCTGCCTACCTCCATGGGACATCGGCGTGAGTGTATGTATGTACTATAATAGGTCCTATTCTCCTTCTAATCTCGGATATTTTTAAGCTTTAAGGCCTGCTGGAAGAAAATTTAATTTTTGTGTTAGGCTCGCCTTTGTACATTTTTTTCTTTATTTACAAATACATTTACTAATTTGTTTACAACAAAGAATAAATAAACAAATAAATAAATAATATATAAACACAAGTAAATGTTTCACATACTTTAGAAACTTATATCAGACAGATACGTATTAAAAAAAATTATACGAATCATTGTATTCCTAATAATTATTTCTGACAAAAAATAAGCAATGTCACACTTCATTATAGCAATGTTGCAACAAAGTCCCGATTGAGTCGTCACTGTTGCGCGCACGCATGCTCAGAAATTGTGACCAATCGCGTTAATCCGCGGCGCGTGGCCGCCGCGTGGCCGTCAGTCGCGCGCCTGCCGCCGACGGGTGCACACCCTTAATTACACCGAGTAAAGACGAGTCGGTAACAGAGCTTAGGAGAATATCAGCGGCTTTCTGTATAACTGTGTTGACAATTTATAACAACGATTAGACATGAACACTACAAATTGTTGCTTAACACTTCGACTGCCACGCAGAAATCATATATTTTGCCCAGGACGCCACGGTATCATTTTTGTTAGATGCAAGATTTTACTTAATATTCTTTTTTATTGATGTTCTAATAAAAAAAATCGTTCAATAGGGGTCTTTTTATTTCAAAGCACCTTCTATATATCGGTCATTTCAAATACACTGTCAGTTTTCATTTAGTTTTTTATAGTTGTAAAAATTTCAAGCGGTCCAGTCATCGGGTCAGCAATGACCACCGAGGCGTCTCTGGAGAAACTGTGGCCGGTCATATATGACCAAAATGGCAGCATAAGTGTTAAAAAAATATTTAAAAAATACATATTATATTTATACATAAACTAATTTCAAGTTTGTACACAGTGTAATCCTATTTAATACTAAGATTCAACAGGTTTCACGTCAAACCGAATATCCGTGTTTGTGGGGCTATGTACGACACATTATATTAACTTTTATAAGTAATTAAATAAATAAATAAAAATAAATACATACATACAGTCACACCATTTCCCTGGCTTTCCGGCGGGGAATCGAATCCCGGTCTGCCGCGTGACAGGCAGGGATACTGACCACTATACTACCGCACAATTGGGGTAGGCAGAGACCACTTCTTTCCACTTGCTACAAACGTTTGATGTAGCAAAATGGCTATCCGTAGCCAACTTTTTGGCTCCGCGGGAAATGAGACGTGTCTGCTAGCGAAGCACGACGCCGCTATTTTATGAGGTTCAAAACTGTTAAATTTCCTCATTGCGTTCCCACTGGCTTAGTGGCGAAGAAAGGAAAGAGGGTGAGGTAGAAAAGGTTTGTTGAGCAAGGAATATGGAAGGAATTTGAGAAAAAGACTATAGGATATAGGATACTATCTGGGAAGGAGTAAAAAGAAACAGTAGTAGCTCGGGGGGCCGGGGTCGCTTACCAGTATACTTAAGTCTATTTATCGGTCAGGCTAAAAGACTAACTACTCCCTGACCAACTGACTCTATGCAAGACTGCAAAGATAGATACGGTATCAAGAACGGAGATGGTGAAATCGTAGTTATTAGCTAGTTTGATATAAACACTGAACAATTCTACTTTATTCCTTATAGGAACAGAACCTAGTTCGATAAGTAGTGATTATGTAGGTCTCGCAAGGCCTGCGGTACTCCACTGGATATGCAAGAATAATACCAATACTTAAAACCTGATTTACTGATGCTAAACCAAGACTGAACGAGTCTCGTCTCGGTGTTGTATAAGCAACATTACAAAAATAAATATTACAAATATACTTACAGTTTTTTCCCCTCGTCTCTCAATTAAAAACTCGGACATATAATATAATAACATCAATTTCATTATACCTATGAAATATTGTATTATGTGCGCACGCGACTTTTAATGGGTTAATATGTGTATTAACGGACAATGGACATAAAAAACCCAGAGAGCGTTCGCCAGCGTTAGCGGGTGACATTGATATCATAATCAAAATATGAAATGATATCTGGGGGTCGACTGTACCCTTGAGAGGAATTAGTCGACCCCCTGCGTGTATAAATGATATTGCTACGGAATTGATATTTTATTTGCATTGAAATTGATAGGGTTATGAATAATCTTTATTAGCAAAGTAAAATAAAAAAAGATTTAAAGAAAAATAAATTTAAATTAAGGTGAGGAAGTACTTAGTCTTTTAGCCTGTCCGGAAAATAGACTTAAGTATACGGGTAAGTGACCCCGGCCCCCCGAGCTACTACTGTCTCTTCTTACTCCTTCCGAGATGGTAGTATCCTATATCCTATAGTCCTTTTTCTAAATTCCATATTCCTTGCTCAGTGTACCTTTCCTACCTTATCCTATTTTCTTTCTCCTCCACTAAGCCGTGGGAACGCAGTACGTAATCTTAACACTTTTGCACTTTATAAAAAGTAGCGTCATGGTTCACCAACATACACGTCTCGTTGCGCGCGGGGACGAAATCTGGGCTGCAGATAGCCACTTTGCTACATTAGGCGATCGTGGCAGGCGGAAAGAAGTGGTCTCTGCCTACCCTAATAGCGAAGCGGCGCGTATATATGTATGTTAAAGAAAACTTACATAGTTGTCAAAAATACACAATAATCTTGATTTTTTAAAAGTAGGAAAATAAAACTGTGCAACTCAGATTGACAATATATATATACATATAATTTTTTTCTGTTTGTCTGTTTCTTTGTCCATCTCCGTAGCAAATAGAAAACTTTTCAGAGAATACTATAAGCTACTTTTATTCCGGAAATATTTAAGGTTGCTGAGTAAAAATTTAAAAACTGTAGAAATTGGGAGAAAAGTTACTATTAAGTAATTTAATAATGTCAAATATATACTATTATAAATATATCCAAGCGAACAGAACTGCGGGCAAGAGCTAGTAATAAATACAAGCACCATTGTTATTACATTAGAACTTAGTTCAATACTGAAATAGTCGACAAAGTGATACAATAAAGAAATCCTGTGAAAATAATGTCTACTCTTAAAGTTGTCTATGTATCTAATCAATATAAAATAATATATTTTTTATAAATAATAATTTATTGGTACAAAAGAAGTTAAGAGTTTGCTTAATTCTAGGTGGCTCTAGTTTGTATAAGGAGATCAGACGGTTGGACAGTTTTAAAGACCGCAAGCTAAATGCAAAGACTTGTATCTTGGGGCCTTGATATGAACTAAAATTTGAACTGAAACCAGAACGAAAAACATAAGTAATAACTACATGATAAGAAAATTCATTCAAAAAATTAGCTTGTATAAGGAGGTCAAATTACTGGACAGTTTTAAAAACTCCAGACTAAGTTCAAAAACATGTATCTTGGGGTCTTAACATGAACGAAAACAAGAACTAAAAACACGTCATAAGAAAGAACTATATGATAAGAAAAGTCATTTTAAAAAATCCTCTTTCAAATAATTAGGTACCGAATTCCTAAAAGAGTTTCAGCGTGTGCCCAACCGATTCGGTCCCACACAATGCGGCAGCCCATTGTGCGGCCAGTCCGCACCAGACGCCACTTCTGCGTTCGCACGACGCAAATATTCGATAAAAAACGCACAGCGACACGTGTCCCAGCATTATTCGATAACTGTCGGAGGCGGTATTAGGGACAACCCTAAACTGAAAAACTGCAAGCCCAATCTAAACTCTACTTTCGGCTTCAACATATAAGTTCGAATTTCAAACGTACTATTTTGATTAACCGTTGATAAACTCACAAAGAGAATTGGATTCTATTGACGGGAGTTTAAAGTTAAATTTACATTGGATACGTTTTTAATTTTTAACGACAGGGTTATCAGTACATTTCTCTATTTATTGGTGGGAAATGCCGCGTGTCAGATCTAACACCAGTTTTAATATTTTGGGTCGCGTGCACGCCACGCGACGGCCTTTGGTAAAAAACTGGACGATCGTAATTCGCGTTTTATTGTCGCATTCTTCTCGTTAAATGTTATAGCGTTATTTTGCGAGTATTGTGCGATTTTTTTGCGGTCGGACGTCGGTCGGATTGTCATTAGTCGCAAATTGACTGGTCGCCAATCGTCGACACAAATTGATAATCTGAATTTAAACGTTTGAATTTTATTTAACTATGGCTATTGAATTGCTGGATGGCGTGGGTATAATGATAGGGTCACTCTATCAGTGACGTAGCTATGTGGACAAGGGCTCCAGTGCATAGATAAAATATTGGTCCCTCACCCGCTCTTTCCACGTAGCCTGAACTTATGTTAGCCTTCAAACTTATAGATAGAGATAAGAATAGGATACAGTGAGCTAAACTTATCCCTTGTAGCATAAATTCATACGTCGTCTCTATGAGCGGCAGAGTCTCTATGTGTTTAATAGAAGAAAATGGGAATAATTGAATAACGACGCACATGACAATATATTTGCCCCTCTCTTTTCAAAACTTAGGCCCCCTAGGGCCCTATGAGTTTCGGGGCATTGGTGCACTGCACCACCTGGCCCTAAGATAGCTACGCCACTGCACTCTATCTCTTACGAAACAGCTAAGGGATGTAACAGGATAATGGGCTATAATTAGCCCGTTATTCAATTAAAATCTACTGCGTTCCCTAAACCGCCTGCCAATTGTAGAATTTGTTGGAAAATTCCACCCTTTTAAAGAGCAAGATCAAGTCCAGCAATGGACTTTCATAAACTAATGATGATGATTATGATTAAATCACTTCAAAGGCAATTTTATCTATTTCTAATTCATAAAGATCAGTTTACAAGCGGACAAATTTGAAATTAATTGAATTGCACCATAATTTGTAATTTACTTACATACATACATTCACGACGATATTCCATAAGGGTAGGTAGAGACCATAATACATACAACATACATACATACAGTCACGCCCCTTACCCATTGGGGTAGGCAGATACCACTTCATTCCATCTGCTACGATCGTTTAATGTAGCAAAGTGGCTATCTGCAGCCCACATTTCGCTACCGTGGGCAACGAGACGTATCAGGTGGCGAACCACGACGAATTTGTAACTTGTAAGTTTTTTTTATCAAAGTATATGGCTGTAGCCATATACATTAATAAAAAAAACTTTTAACTTTTTTACTTTTTCTACGTATAGGTACCTAATAAATAATCAAATATTTTAATACTGATGTAATAAGAGAGAAAGTGCATTTTTATATTTATTATTACCCCGTGAAGAGGTAGTTCAGCTGATTACACACATACATACACTCACGCCGGCATCCCATAAAGTCAGGCAGTGGCATATTTCACCACATACTATGATTCTGACACACCTCTCACGTCTCATCCACATCCATACATCTACCATCAGGTAGACTCATCGACCATTCATACCATCAGGTAGACTCATACAGTCAAGTGTGAACTGAATTTTCCTTTCCTATATATATGAAAAAGTCGCGTAATAAATTCTCTTAACAGCAGTAAGTAATGCCATCTATCGACTCTGTTATTGAACTTATTAAATAATGAAGCTATATTTTGTAATTTCTATATATCTATCACTAATTTAATTGGAACGAGAATTTTTAAAATTCATTTGAAAAATTAAATTACATATATCGGACTAGAAAAATAAAATATTAAATTTTGTGATAGCAACCCGTAGCGCCATCTATCTGTTAGATGAAGCACATATCACAATTGTAGTTTTATACAAATTGTAAAGATATTAGTTTCAACTTGTAGCTTCGCTTCAGTTGATGTCCTTAAATACATCCAGAAGCCGTTGAAAATATAGTTTCTTCTATCGCTCGGGAAGAGATTTTCTTTTAGGATTAAAAGGTACCCTATTAGTACTCCTGACAATGTATGCAAAAAATTTCAGGATGATTGATTGAGTAAGTTAAGGCGTGAAAGCGTAACAAACAAACAAACAAGTTCACATTCGTAATTATAATATTAGTTAGAATTTATAAATAGTTTACTATACAATTTTAATCAATATGATCTATGATAAATGATTATTAACCCAGTAATGCCCGAATTATTTTTTTCTGATTTTTTTTTTGGATTTTTGTGTATAAATTACATGGATTAGAGTAAGAAAATAGAAAAAATAGAACATGAACCCAAGAAATCTCCGAGTCTATTGACAGCAATTACAAACAATTGCCATATTAAAAAATGTTTAGGTTAGCCATAATTACGTTTTTGTTTAGCTCATAATTTTGTGTCCATATGGACACGCTGGGCAGTACTGGGTTAAATAAAGAATAACCATAGCTCGCGTGAGTCTTGGCGATTTTACTATTATACATAGCTCTACTAAAGAATATATTGGTGTTAATTCTGCGGTAACAGAACTAAATTTAGTCTCTCCCTATCTTTTTCTAATGTTAAACGCCAAAACGAGATAGCTATAATTTTGGTGCTGTCAGTTTCGTTTAGACACGTCAAAATTAAAAGATTTAGACGCGTTCTCGGAACATACGGACTAGTGATACGCAGAACGCAACATTTCTTTGAACAGTTTAACAGAAATGTAGGTCGGTACTCGCTATAAATGTTTACTATCTCGTTTTGGCATTTGACATTAGAAAAAGACAGGGAGAGACTAAATTTAGTTATGTTCCGTTACAGCAGTGTTAGCACCGGTACTCTTCACCGAGAGCTTTTTAAAATTGTGGTGCTACTGTTCATTGGAGGTACTTCAAATTCAAAATTCGAAACGTCAATTTTTTTAAACAAAATATCTTACACTTGGAGACGTTTTTCACTTTGTACTAGTGTATGGTCAGCAGATAAATAAATACTTATTATTTTTTTTTATTTCGTAGGTAGGTAATATCATAAATATTAAACGTAATTTAATATGTACAACTAACTTCTAACGCCACTTATAAGCGATTGATGCGACAGTACGAGGTACGTGATAGCTGGTGCAAACTGGTTTATTCCGGTTTTAGTCACTGTGTGTACAAACACTACTACAAATGCAAAAACGTCTCCAAACCGATTTATCTGTATTTATAAAGATTTAATATAATACAATGCGATTCAAATAAGAATAGGAACGTCAATGACCTCTATCTGTCAAATGTCACTTGAAAAGTACGTTTTGCAAAGAATACATTATTTAAAAAGTCTTATATCAAATTTAAATAAAAACGTTAAATAATAATAAATTAGCCAAATATAATGTTTAATTATTTAAAGTCATTATTAGATTGCATTGACAGCTATGACGTCACAATATGGCGCAAAGTCGATCCTATTCTCATTTGAATCGTACAGTAGCATATTATACATACTTTTTACCAACTACAGCCATCTATTGGCTAAATATGGAACTAAATCTAATAGGGGTGTCCCACCCTCCACTAAAGGGCCTATTTCCGTTCACGTGCCGGTCACAATGCGACACGACGACGATATCGAGACGATACAATAGCGACGTCATCGTTACGTCATAAAGCCCCGGATTATTTGCATTGACGACAGGAAATTGCCTTTTTTAGGTCCGTTCGATTGGGTAGACATTTCGTTGATAATAAAGTTATGATGAATATATGTGAAAATATTCTGATACTTGTTTTTTTTTTCAGGGAGCACTTAGTCCTTGTTGTTATGGTCAGGGAGTACTTAGTCTTTTAGCCTGTCCGGCAAATAGACTTCAGTACACGGGTGAGCGGCCCCGGGCCCCCGAGCTACTACAGTCTCTTCTTACTCTTTCCGAGATAGTAGTATTCTATACCCTATAGTCATTTTCTCAAATTCCATATTCCGTGCTCATTACACCTTTCCTACCCCATCCTCTTTCCTCTCCTCTCCACTAAGTCGTTTGAACCTTATAAAATAGCGGCGTCATGGTTCACCATCCAACACGTCTCGTTGCCTGCGGGGGCAAAATGTGGGCTGCGGATAGCTATTTTGCTACATTGAACGGTCGTAATAAGTGGAAAGAAGTAGTCTCTGCCTACCCTTATTGGATATCGCCGTGAGTGTATTTATGTATGTTGTTTTTGTCTTTCACTTTGAAAAAAAAAAACTAAAATGTTCAATCTTTACCAATGTTAGTGGTCATTCTGACCTTCTTAGATTAATTTTTAATTATTTATTATCTAGAAGTATATATCAAGGTATATACAACGATATACATAGTATTAAAGTATATAAAAAGTTGTATAATACAATTGATACCAATTAAGATTCCATATCCAAGTCACCCACACACGCACACACGCACGTACAAAGACAAGAAATAAGAATAACATTGCGCGCTAAGTAAAAATATATTTGAATTGTATAACTAAATTCATTTTCACTTAACACTAAATCAATTAATAATCATCATCCTTTTGACGTGCGCAAACAAAAAGGAATTTAAAAAAAAGCAAAATAAAGAACATACAGGACGCTTCAGTCAGAATCCGACAGTGGAATGCTCTCCTGAAATTAAAACACAATAGGTAAGCTTTTGTTAATATAATTAAAGTACAATACGTAAGCTCTTGCTAATATAATTAAAACACAATACGTAAGCTCTTGCTAATATAATTAAAACACAATACGTAAGCTCTTGCTAATATAATTAATATTATACTAGCTTTTGCCTGCGCCTCCGCTCGCGTGAATGTCGATTTTCCGCAACATGGGAAATCCCGACAAAAGCATAGATTTATATAAAAATTCTTTGAACCACTTTTACTTAACCTCTCGTACTTAAGCGGCGGCTACTAAAACAGAGATTAAGTTATATCTTCAATTCTGCTGGACTGATTTTGATGAAAAATGCCGCATTAATTAAGTCGGAATAATACCTTTAAGACTATAACAGTTTAAATAAAGTCTACCAGATGATTTTTGCGTGAAGCCCGAACAAACAAACAAACAAAAAAACATCGACAGATTCGGTTAGAAGCCCTTAATTAGTCGATCTGAGTAGTTTGTTTTTAAAAATCTTTGATTTTTGAAAATTTGACATTTAACAATTTTATAATAATGAATAGAGATATAGATAAGATAGACAGATGATTACGAAGTATTAAAGTACGTTGGTGGTGTAGTGGTGTTAGACATACGATCAAAGGATCGTGGGTTCGACCCCGGTCCCGTACCACTGAGTTACTATTTGTAATTCATGTACTGTCTACATTATAAACACTAATGTATTAACGGAGAAGGAAAACTTCGTGAGGAAACCTGCATGCTTGCATGAGTCTGTGAAATCTACCAACCCGCATTAGGTCAGCGCGGTAGACTACGGCCTAATCCGTGGTCCTGTAGTGGGGACAAATATAGACTGGGGATGATAATAATATAATTACAGTTGCCGATGTAGTTCAAGGTTGGGAGCTCTGAAGTGGTGGAATGGCGACACCGGAATGGAAAGTATGATGTGATGACACACAGCCACTTGGCGTGGCGAACATTGAAGGAGGTGGACGTGTCTTGGCTGATATAGTGATAATAATGATTATGCGTACTACCTTTACGATCTTCATAACACCTGCCAAACGAGGAGATTATGGCAAATCCGTCCCTTTAAGCAGGAAGTCTATACACTCTATATCCAGCAGTGGACTACTAAGGACTGATGATGAGAACGATAATGATGTAGAACATTTTACATCATCAAATTATTCTGATCTAAGATGTCACGATAGTTCTAAAATGAACGATTATGGCATTAATAATGAGTGGCGATATTCTACTAGCGGACCTACAGTATGTAAAATTATTGCTATACACACCTCAAACTCGCCAATGAATATGTCCGAGTCATCTGAAGGTGGTGCCCGGTCTATGTTATCGACTGCTGTAATCTGAGGCCCTGTAAGTTAATTTATTTTTATATTACTATTATAAAATTGTTAAATGTCAAATTTTGTAAATCAGATATTAAAAAAAATTACTCAAATCGACCTCTTCATCGAGCTTCTGAAATAGAATCCGAAAAAAAATCGTCGATGTTTGTTTGTTAGTTGTTCAAGCTTCACGCAAAAACCAGCTGGTAGATTTTAGTCAAACTATTACAATCTGCTAATCAAAGGTGCTGTTTCGATTTAAATACTGCGGCATGTTTCATCAAAATCGATCCAATAGAATTTAAGATACAGCTTGTTCGCTGTTTTAATAGTCGCCGTTAAGGTACGAGAGCTCATGTAAAACTGGTTAGTTGCTTTTTATATAAATCTGCGCTTGTCTCGGGATTTCCCATGTAGCGGAAAACCGACATTCATGCGGGCGGAGCCACGGGCCAAAGCTAGTATTTATTATATTTTCACTGAATACTATTTTTCCAAGATAACCGACTTACTGACTTAAGACTTATGACACATTTTGTAGTACCCCAGGAAAGTAGGGTTCGATATTATTCTTCATATTAACGATCTAACTAGAGCAGAGGTTCCCAGACTTTTTTCTCATAGATCACTTTCAAAATTTAGCTGGTTCCGGTAGACCCCCTGCAGCTACATTTCTACCATATTCCCAAAATTCGATAAAAAATGTGAAGATTAGATCTAACTATGGAAATTTGCGTACGCCAACGTAGACTCCCGTCGAGTCTCCCAATTGAACCTTGGGGGTCCACCTGGACCACTTTGGAAGTAAGGAACTAGAGCTTCACATACTAACCTAATGGTATGCATTCCATAGGTTCAAAGAGATCCATCGAGATAAGGTCCAGAGGAGGAGAGGGTGCTGGCGGAGGCAGTGTACAGCTTGAAGATATTCTCGCACCTGACAAAAGGAGTAAGTAACATTGCGCTTTAAAACGAAATGTGCATAATACCGCGACCATATTTTTTAAAAGGATTGTCCAAATTGTTTTGGTTCTATGTAAGGTTGTATCGAAATTTTAGGTTTTTACATATGAAATTGTCGTTTCTCAATACTGGCAGTTTTAAACCCTAATATATTTTAAAACTGTCTGCCTGCCTTTTTTAGTAAAATCATGAATTTCACACGAAATGAGATTAAAAATAATAATTAAAAATATTATAATAATTGATTAAAAATATTATTTGAAAAAAAAAATCGTTTTTTTTTTTGTATATACAGAGGAAGAATAGCAATTTCATAGGTAGGAACATAATATTGCAAAATAAATTTCTTATAAAGTCTGTTTTATCACTTAATGGTGCTAATTCTACGGTAACAGAACTTAACTAAATTTTGTCTCTCCCTATCTTTTTCTAAAGTCAAACGCCAAAACGAGATAGCTACAATTTCGGTGCTCTCAGTTTCTTTTAGACACGTCAAAATTAAAAGATTTAGACGCGACCTCGGAACACAAGTACTAATGTTACGATAAAACGCAACATTTCTTTGAACCGTTTAACGGAAATAACGGTTGGTACTCGCTATAAATGTTTGCTATCTCGTTTTGACGTTTGACATCTAATGTCAAACGTCAAAACGATATAGCAAAAAGATAGGGAGGGAGTAAAGTTAAATTCTGTAACAGCAGAATTAGCACCATTATTAAATTAAACTAATTCTGTAGAAATTTAGTAGAAATTAAAGTCCCACTGATGTACGTCCAATTGGTCCGGCATAAATTCACGGTCTGAACGCTCTTTTATACCGTTATTACGTACCGTTATTAGTTTACGTTTGTTATCATTAAGAGTTTTTGAAGCCTGTCCACACTTGGACGTGCTGACGACCTTCGATGGAGTCAGTTTGAATAAATCATCAGTAGGCCTTCTGAGGAGTCTTCAACAACATATTGTAAATTTAAGTGACTGTTTTGGTTTTTGCAATTCAGGTGTTTTGACATCTATTGCTATTACAAAATTGTTAAATGTTTGTTTGTTTGTTCGGTCTTAAAGCAAAAGCCAGCGGATGGATTTCAGTTAAATTATTATAGTTTTAAAGGTACTATTACGATTTAAAAACTGCGACATATTTCATCAAAATCTGTCCAGTAGAATTGAAGATAATCGCTGTTTTAGTAACCGCCGTTAAGGTACAAGAGGTCAAATTAAAGTGGTTCTAAAGTTTTTATATGATTGTTTCGGAATCTCCCAAGCAGAGGAAAAGCGATATTCACGCGGGCGGAGTCGCGGGCAAAGCTAGTGTGTAGTGACAAATGAATTATAATAATTATATACCTGGTTGTAATCCATTTTCAAAACTGTTGCAGGTCCCGAGATGGCACATTTCAGGGCGCGGTATGGAGTTAACTTTGTGAGAGTTCTCTCGGCTGGTACATGGTTCCACACTGACTTTACCCACTATTTCACATTGAAATAAAATATAAATCTATCATTAATGGTTTAATTGACATTTAAGTCTGACGACCTACTTCACTACAATGGTACATCCTCACCAGATGGCGCGGCTCTTTAGTGATGACATTAGAAGTTTGAATCACGCGAATGAAGTTTTATAGCGACTTAACGTATATACAACCTCTCAACATCAACCGTCGGGGCGGTGGCAGGCCCCGCCAGATAATACCCGTCTGGTCAGAAGATCACCCCTTTTCCGATACTGCCACTTCTGCCACACGTCATCCCATAATGTTGACCTCATTATTAATGTCATCATGGGTCATGATCATTTCGCTATTAGATCATAAAATTAAAGTATAGAAAGCCCTCACTACCTATCCAAATATGACGTATATTTTAAACTGGAATCAATGGATTTGATTTAATGAGAGGACGAGGAACTGTATTAAACTATTCAATTGACACAGCTTAAATTTGAGTTGGATTTATAGAATCTTCGAATTCCAGGACAAACATTTTTAATCCACTAAAATACCTGACGGATCTTCAGAATTTGAATTGATTTAATCCTTACCATCAGCAGATAACGCAGTGTGGTAAGCATGGTGTGGCTCCTCAACTGTGAGCTGCAGTTGCCCGCCTGCTTTTATCCTCGGCACCACGGTCGCCACTACCGGCACACGTATTTGTACAGCGTCATCCACATCCACACAGGGACCCATGACCCCGTCCTGAACATCGACAATTGCTGTATTTACTATTGCACCATTGAAAATATTATCAAAACACTATTATTTATATTGTTATATTAATAATTTATATTCTTGTTTATATTTATTAATATATATACATACACATATAT
>WUAW01021016.1:26585-43535 GCA_017165845.1 Thaumetopoea pityocampa
CTTATTATTACGACATCTTCGGATTAAAATAATGAATCCATATAGATGAAGTACGCATTGTTACACAACAATTTTATTTAATACTAGCTTTTGCCCGCGGCTCCGCCCGCGTGAATGTCGGTTTTCCACTACATGGGAAATCCCGACACAATCATAGATTTATATAAAAAAACCCTAGACCACTTTTACTTGACCTCTCGTACCTTAACGGCAGCTACTAAAATAGAGGTCAAGCTGTATCTTCAATTCTACAAGACCGGTTTTGATGAAACATTATTTAAGTCGGAGTAATACCTTTAAGACTGGAGCATTTTAATCAGAATCTACCCTGGTTTTGCGTGAAACCCGAACAAACAAACATCGATGGATTTGGTTTCAGAAGCCCTTAATTAGCCGATCTGAGTAGTTCGTTTATAAATATCTTTGATTTTTGAAAATTTTATATTTAACAATTTTATAATAGTATAGTTTATTGTACATAAATTATTTTTTCCTTCATATGTATCTGTATATATATGTCTTTTTTTTCTATATTTAATGAGTATGCATTCACTAACACTAGGTAAAATGTACCAGAAAAGATTTCTTGACCAAATTACGATTACAAATATGACGACTCAAGGTTGATACAATTAGATGCATAGATACTTGGATTTACAGATTTTTGAAAATTTAACATTAAACAATTCTATAACAGTATAGATAGATAATACTATACCTAATAATTTATGAATGATTTGTTTATTTTTTTAAGCGATCACCACGCTTAGCAATAATTTGTTTAATTTTTTTATGTATATATTATAATATACATGACTATAAACCGATATAAATTAATATAGCTATAAACAAACCCATACAATACAGTTCAAATTCAACAAAAACTTCGCAAGCGCAACAATATTTTGTCGCGTGTTCAAAGTTAATTCGTAGCAACCGCATTTCGATACAAACGCGTTGAAGTTAAGTCGATAATCCGTAAAAATGTGAAATAACAACTGCATATACAAAATGTGAGCGGCTCACCTGCATTGCGCAATTTGGTAGTATAATATTATAAAAAAAATACTTGTGTGTCCCTCTACCGTGTCTTTATTCTGACGTTAACTTTGACGTATACTGATTTTCAGGCTGTAAAAGATAGAAAATCACAAAATATTCACTTTTACAAGCGACGCCGCTCGTTTAGGACACCTTGCCGTCCGAAAGTGGTCTGAATTAAATTTAATATTATAGGTATAAATATTGTTTAACGTTTATAATATAATTGTATTTGTTCGCGATAGATGGCGCTGTTCATAAGGTATATGAAAACTGAACGGCGCTTTCAAGTTGAAAATTTAAATATATGAAGCATTGTTACAATAAGTAGCATTCATGGAAAAAATATTGGTACTAATAATGTATTATTAGTTTACAAAATAAAGTTGTTCGAGTTACCTAATATTTTATTGTACTGACCAAAAGGGCTCTCGCCCCCAGGACTTACATGGTTTAACAAATATTATAGGTGCGGAGAGCCACTTTGCTACATTAAACGACCGTAGCAAGTGGAAATTTGACATTTAATTTATTTTATTTATTTAGTCTCTGCCTACCCCAATGGGAAAGAGGCGTGACTGTATGTATGTATATAGTTATGTACTGTGGTCTCTGCCTACCCTTGTAGGATCTCGGCGTGATTGTATGTATGTATAATATTATAGAGATATTAATTTATTTTTTAAATTTATAATCATACTAGTTTTTCATCGCGGCTCCGACCGCATGAATGTAAATTTTCCACTACATGAGAAATCCCGACTCAATCATAGATTTATATAAAAAGCCTTAGAATTACTTTTACTTGGATCTCTCGTACCTTAACAACGCGTACTAAAACAGGGATCACCTATATTTTCAATTCCACTGGACCGATTTTGATGAAATATACCGCAGTCTTTAAGTTGGAATACCTTTAAGAGTGTAATAGTTTAACCAAAATTTACCTGCTGGTTTTTGTGTGAAGCCCGCACAAACAACAAACAAACAAACATCGACAGATTTGGTTTCAGAAGCCCTTAATTAGTCGATCTGAGCAATTGAAATTTGACATTTAACAATTTTATAATAGTATAGATTAATGTATATAAATTATTTTTCCCTTTATATGTATCTTTATAAAACGTATAAAAAGATATATGAATACGGATAAGGTGAGAGAGTATGTCAGGATCATGGTCTGTGCCGAAATATGGTCTCTACCTACCTCTGTGGGATGTCAGCGTGAATGCATATATGTATGTAAAGTACTAAACGTATCTGATGTCGCTTATAGAATCTACGATGTCCAAAAACCGTCAGCACATCCGCGATTTGATATAAAACCTTAGTTCCTAAAGTGGTCCAGGTGGACCCCCAGGGGTCCACGGGAGACTCGACGGGGGTCTACGTTGGCGTACGCAAATTTCCATAGTTAGATCTAATCTTCACATTTTTTTGTCGAGTTTTGGAAATATGGTAGAAATGTAGATGCAGGGGGTCCACCGGAACCAGCTAAATTTTGAAAGTGGTCTCTGAGAAAAAAAGTCTGGGAACCTCTAATATAAAATAAATAAAATCATTTAAATGAATTAATAAATAGAAAATGTATCTCGCATCGTGAATTCGAACTTGCGTGTGATACATTTATATACTCGTATGATATCATAGCCAATTTACTCTATGTTTACGTATGTAATGAAACTTTGAGCTGCTAGATGCTAATTTAAAACAATAAGACAATATTAATTGCAGGTCATTGTAATAGTCATTCCAAAATTTGGTCGATTGCTAACAAATTTCAATTACGTATTCCGGTACTCAGTCGTGCTCAGGTGATTTACCAAAAGCATTATTCAGGTGAATAACGTCTTGTTAGACAGTTTTGTAATTATGGCCTTCTCGAATTTTCAGTAGCTAGCGTGGCCACAAATTTGTTTCCAATGGAATAGAGGTATTTAGTCGTTTACACAATAAATCACCATTTTGATAAGAGACAATTCTACGCTTCCACCTAGTACTGTTATAAAATTGTTAAATGCCATTTATTTAAACTAAATAAATTTAAAAAAAATCTACTCAAATCGACTAATTAAGAGCTTCTGAAACCAATACCATCGATGTTTGTTTGTTTGTTTGTTCGAGCTTTACGCAAAAACCAGCGGGTAGATTTTGATCAAACTAATACAGTCTTAAAGGTACTACTCCGACTTAAATACTGCAGCAGGTTTCATCAAAATCCGTCCATTAGAATTGAAGATACAGCTTTATCACTGTTTTAGTAGCCGCCATTAAGGTACGAGAGCTCAAGTAAAAGTGGTTCTTAGGCTTTTGTATAAATCTATGATTGTTTTGAGATTTCCCATGTAGCCGAAAACAGACATTCACGCGAGTGGAGCCGCGGGCAAAAGCCAGTGTATTATAAATGTTTCGGCTTTTATGAAATATCAGTAGTCTAAACTTGACTGCGCGGTGAAGAGTCACCCTAGAATGAAGGTCAGGAAAATAATTACAATAATCAAAAGCTATGAACTTATTGGTGGTAACTTGACTAAATTTAGTCTCTCCCTAACTTTTTCTAATGTCAAACGCCAAAACGAGATGGCTATAATTTTGGTGCTGTCAGATTCGTTTAGACACATCAAAATTAAAAGATTTAAAGAACATACGAACTAAAGATACGCAAAAACGCAATATTTTTTAAGCCGTTTAACGGAAATGTATAATAGGTTGGTATTCGCTAAAAATGTTTGCTATCTCGTTTTGATGTTTGAGATTAGACAAAGATAGGGAGAGGCTAAATTAAGTTCTGTTACAACAGAATTAGCACCACTGTGATTGAATAACTGTTCAGTAATGCCAACCTTACTAAGAATAGCAGATATTGATTTATCCTTTCCATAAACTGGAATGGCAGGTATTGCCTCTGTAGTTTCATGAATGAATATTCGAATGGCGTGAGCTGATATCTGTAAATGAGCATGCCATTCGTTATGTTTCTTAGAGACAATCTAAGATTAACATGGTCACAACGGTTACATTGTGAATGAAAATTAGGACTATACCAAATTTGACTACTATATATTTTTTTTAAAACAGATGTTAGTGGTTTATTGCAAGTAATTAAGATAAAAAGAAAATACCTAACTACCTTCTATTTTATTAATTACTAGCTTTTGCCCGCGGCCCCGACCGCGTGAATGTCGATTTTCCGCTACTTGGGAAATCCCGACACAATCATTTATATAAAAAGCCTTGAGACCACTTTTACTTAAGCTCTCATACCTTAATGGCGGCTACTAAAACAGGGATCAAGCTGTATCTTCAATTCTAATGGATCGATTTTGATGCAGCATGCCGCATTATTTAAGTTGGAATAGTACCTTTAAGACTGCGATAGTTTAACCAAAATCTACTCGCTGGTTTTTGCGTGAAGCCCGAACCAAACAAACATCGACGGATTTGGTTTCATAAGACCTTAATTAGTCGATCTGAGTAGTTTGTTTGTTAATATCTTTGATTTTTGAAAATTTGACATTTAACAATTTTATAATAGTATAGATTTTGTTATGTTTTGTGTTATCTACAATACATTTCGACAAAAATAAAAAAGCTATCGAAAGGAAAGGACGTTTTGCATTTGTTTTAAATTCTAATCATTTTTAAACCACAACGAACACCACAGCGCACACAACCACCACACCTGCCGTTCAACAGAGGTTCCCAAACGTTTTGTCTCGTAGACCACTGACAATGTATTTTAGTTTTGGGTACGCCCCTGCTTAGCTAATATTGATTTTTTGCAAATTCATCAACTTCAAATGTGTTTTTAACAGATCGGTACAGTGCTACTCTCATGTCATTGTCGACCCCTGGGGGCAATATAGACCACTTTAGGTATCAGTGCTTTAAAAAATCCCTAAATTTGTAAGAAAAATATTATGAATAATATTGTTGTTCACAATTACACGATTTATCAAATGTTACTGCTTGTAGTATATCAAAAAGTAAGAATTTATCTTCGAAGATTTCAAAAATTTTATCAGCTTTTTCTGTTTTTGAACATGTAGATAATTTCTACATTATTATAAAATTACTAAATGACATTTTTTTTTAAATAAAGATATTTAAAAAACAATCAGATCGACTATTTAAAGGCTTCTGAAACCAAATCCGTCGATGTTTGTTTGTTTGTTCGAGCTTCATGCAAAACCCAGTAAATAGATTTTGATCAAACTTTTAGTATTAAAGATACTATTCCAGCTTCAATACTGTGCCATGTTTCATCAAAATCGGTTTCTTAGAACTGAATATATAGCTTGATCCCTATTTAGCTGCCGTTAAGGTACGAGAGCTCAAGTAAACGTAGTTCTAAGGTTTATTATATAAATATGTGATTATTTCTGGGTTTTCCATGTAGTGGAAAACCAACGTTCACGCGGGTGGAGCTATTCGCAAAAGCTAGTGACTGATAAAAATTTAAATAAGAAAAAGGTAAAAGTATATAATTTTCAACAAATTATTTTATTTTAAATGAAAGCCAATTTCTTCTACTAGTTATCAGCCACATTTGGCTAGAAGTATCAGCCATCAATTTCTTGACAATTAGCTACTAATCGAGGTTTATTTGCACAGTACTCATGTTTCTACTGCAAGTGAAACGTTCGCAAACATTCGAGAAACTTCGGTAAACACCACTCATGTTTCTTTAAGCCTTTCTAGTTTCCACTAACAAGCGTCGAAGTAAAATCGTTAAGGAAGTCAGAAATGAGATCGCAGAGCCTAACTTTATAGTTAGTTGTGTACTAATTGGCACTATGCTATAGTTCTGTCTTTTTCTATCTTTAATCAAGTACCTATTGTCGTTTCTCTTTGCATCATAAATGTTTTTTAACGTTACGGAAAACGTTTCACAAAAAACTTTGTACTCAAAATTAACCTTGAAATTTTACTCTCATCATTCCCTAAGAATGGGCAGGCCACATAGCGCGAAGATCGGATTGCCGATGGGGCAAAAAAGTCCTTGAATGGAGACCACGTACTAGCGAGCGCAGTGTGGGACGGCCACCTACGAGATGGAACGACGACCTGGTGATGATCGCTGGGTCTCGCTGGAAGCAGGTGGCTGTGGACCGGTCGAGCTGGAATTCGATTGGAGAGGCTTATGTTCAGCAGTGGACAACTACGGGCTGAAATGATGATGATGACTCCCTAAGAAGTAAGTTTCGAACATATTAAATAATACTTAAACTCTATAATTCTGCTAATTCACGCAAAAGGAGTTCGCGAACATTCTTCTTGAACGAATCGCGTCTAGCACATAACCATCTTGCTCTTTCGTTAAACAAATAATAAATGAATCAAATTGACTGTTATTAGAAAAATCAGAATATTTTTACAAGCTGAGAAGCCATCACGTAGCCATTTACTAATGACCTGATGGAATAAACGCGAGTTACATCATCTGTCGGTAATTAAAGTAGGGCATTGATTGACCCTACTGTGAGCAGACATGTCTGCGAGAGATAAGTTTAACGATATTAATTGTCTCAAGCGAACAATTGCTTCTTGATTAACATTTATAAATTAACACACTCTCTGCCGATCGTATGAGGATACGCTCATTGTTACTGCCTCGCCATAGAAATGGGTTTTCACGAAAGGCCATTTACACATTATAACAAAATTTCCCGCACCAGCGCGTGACTGGCTACTGAGACAATTACTATATCGCACGCCGCGTAATCCGTTTCTTAACCTTGGCGAGTTATTGGTGCACTGTTTATGTGCATTTAATTATTTATTACCATATGAAAAATATAAACTGAAAAAAAATATATTGTAACAGAACGATAACCATAGACATCCAAGTAACTGTCATCTTAATTATCATCAGCCGGTGGTAGTCCACTGCTGGACATGAGCCTTCCCCATAAAAAGAAGGGATTTGTCGAAATCTCCACGCTTGTTAATTTGGAGATCGCAGTAGATTTTGATTAAATAACAGGGTAACGTTGCTGTCCATTATCCTGGTACATCTCTTAGCTTGTTCTCATGGCATTTAAGGGAAGAGATGGAGTGACGTGAGTGATATACCGGCGCCATACAGCAAGACACAAGGTACCAAAGACACAGGGAATCCTAATTTGGGGCTGTATTCCCTCAACTGTGGCTCAACTGTGGCGGCCATGTTGCCCAAATAGGGTGGATATCGGTGCTTTGATGTCACGTGACTATATACCATCCTTGTTCATTTCCCTATACATTGTACAAGTAAGAGCAGGAAAGCTATAGTTACACGGCTAAATTAAACATCGCATTAGGTCACGCTCCTAGAGCGGCGTCAGCAGCTGAGGGGATATCCAAGTGTGTAAAAAAATCGTTTACAAATAGTTCTAAGTACAATGGTGCTCATTCTGTTGTAACAGAACTTAACTAAATTTAGTTCCACCCTATCTTTTTCTAATGTCAAACGCCAAAACGAGATAGCTACAATTTTGTTGCTGTCAGTTTCGTTTAGAAACGTCAAAATTAAAAGATTTAGACGCGATCTTGGAACATACGGACTAAAGATACGCAAAACGCAACATTTTTTTGAAGCGTTTAACAGAAATGTAGGTCGGTACTTGCTATAAATGAGTACTATCTCGTTTTGGCGTTTGACATTAGAAAAAGTTAGGAAGGAACTAAATTTAGTAAAGTTCTGTTATTAAATTTAGTTTTCCCTCCTATAACAATGTGGACGTTTTCAAAAAAAGAGTGAACAGGTTTCTACTGGGCTAGTGCGCTCTACCACCTAAGACTACATCGCCACTTACCATCAGGTGGGATTGTAGTCAAGTGCTAGCTTATTACAGTAAAAAAAAAACCAGAACGAGCACCAATATTTCGTCGGTGAATGATCACTAAATGAATGTGTCCCTAACAGAGAAGAGACAATCTAAAGTACATTGTATTGTAGACTCTTCTTCACCAATGAAACACCTCTGGGTTAATCTTCAAACACTAGTTTTATTTTTTTACTGTTTATACACTTATACACACTTATACACTTTATACCCTAGTAACTCATATAGTTTAATATTTGTCTTAAAACGTCCAAACACTTTGACGGCCACTATTCAAATGAGCCCCTTGCGGAGCTTTCGTTCCTTTTTATACAATCTTGTTCATTCAAAGTACGACAGTTGGTCAATTTAACAACCGTACTCATTAATAATATAAATTAAATTTCGATTTTATATCGGTCAAATAAATGAAGCCTTACTCTCGACCATCCTGATAACGTGTATGTCCTCATCCACGGTACTGTTGTAAAGCTTAGAGTATGCCTGAGGCTTCAATAAATTTACGGAAAAGGAGGGTTATATTATGAGCACAAATTTATCCATTCGGTAAATGGGCCTGTCTGTCCTCAAGCTGCGTGTTAAAAATGGAGGAGTAATTTAATTTTATGTTTATCCAAAGTATTCTACCCTTTTCTTGAATCCTTTGTTTCTTCGTTGCTTATTCAAAATTAAGAAATTAGATTAATTAAACCTTTTTTTAAAAAGAGTTGCTCAAAACCCTTCGCGGCCAGGGGATTTTGGCGGTAAGCCGAGTGAAGCATAACTTGAAATTTTATTTTATTGTTTTATATTAATTTACTGTGATGTTTGATATGTAAATTTGGTATTGTTTTGTGTATTAATAGTCAATAATTGTGAAAAATATTGAAACATTGGAATAAAACTGTGACTAAAATCGCCATGTCGACTCGGTAATCATCGAGTTGACGTCAAAACTCTCAAAAAGCAAGAAAATGAGATATACCGGCAACTTATTAACTTATGAAAATTACATAACTACGTCAGACGAGGCTGTAAGGGCTTGGATCCGTTTGCCTTTCCTGTAGAAGAGAAAACTTAAGTATAGCCTCTGGCGAGGTCGCGGCAAAAGTAACCTATAAAATTTAATTTAAACAGGTATCAAATATACGAACTCGTAAGATTCATAAAGTTTCAAGTTTTGAGTGGAAATTACAATGAAGCTAGTTTTTTTTTAATAACACACGAGCGGCTTTTATGTGACGACAATTTTGTAGTTGTATTTAGTTTTAGAAAAAGAGCCTAACATGTTCAGGAAAAGAAGCCTACATATTTAAGAGAAGATCACCTTTCTTCTCATTGAACAAACAAATTAAATATTCCAGTTTTTTGTGTTGCCTTGTAGAAGCGCTCACAGCTCGCCATTTGGTGGGAACAAGACCAGACGAACCGGTCTACGACGAATTTGTGTTACAAGATGTACTGCTGCGATGCATTGGTCAGAAAGTGAATGGATAATCTTTTCACCGACCAATAAAACAGTCTAAATAATATTTTAGAGTATACTAGCTTCTGCCCGCGGCTCCGCCCACATGAATGTTGGATTTCCGCTAGATGAGAAATCCCGAAACAATTATAGATTTATACAAAAATCCATAGACCACTTTTACTTGAGCTCTCTTCCTTTATCCGTAGCTACTAAAACAGGGATCAAGCTGTATCTTCAATTTTACTGCACCGATTTTGATGAAACATGCTGCAGTATTTAAGTCGGAATAGTACCTTAAAGACTGTAATAGTTTGACTGAAGTCTAGCAGCCGATTTTTGTGTAAAGATCAAACAAACATCGACGGATTTGATTTCAGAAGCCCTTAAATAGTAGATCGGAGTAGTTCTTTTTTAAATATTTCTGATTTAAAAAATTAAACATTTAACAATTTTATAATAGTATAGAAGAAATAAATGAGAAATAAAACCCCGTCAAAATCCGTCCAGTAGTTTTTGCATGATCTTATTAAAAGGACCTGAACAAAAATTCAAGAAATTATTGTTCAAGTCTCTATATATCGATAACAATGTGAATACTCCAAAACCAGTGAACATACCTACATAAACCCTTTTGCAAGAAGAACGGACGCTTTCGATTTTTTACTCCATTATAAAGGAATATTATAGGAAAGAGGTTTTATTAATTTGACAATGTAATTTAGCGTGTTATTTGAAGTATGCTGGCATAAAAGCTTAAGTTCCAAATTTAAATTTTTAAATTAACAAAAGAAATGAATGAATATTGTAAAATTATTAATGGCGCGATTTGTTGAAACTGTTACTTGCTTATTACTAAAATTTTAAAACTTTTTAGATAATTTCTATACAATATTTTATATAGTCGATAAATTAATTTCCTTTGATTTTTTATTTGGAATTGAATGTCAATTCCACTTCCTGATATGGTTTATTAAGGTGATAAGGTTCGATAAAATTATAACGCTACTTAAAGAATGTTTGCAAACATACGTGTCTCAGTTGCTACATTTTAGTTGTTCAACCATCCAGAGGACTTGGCAACAGTAACAAGATACCAATTCGGTCAAAACAAGACCAGGTTCAGAAAGAAAGCGATGTACAGAGCCACGAGATGGCCGCTTTTTGGTGAGTCAGGCGTTGCGGAATCGTAAGGCGTTAATGTGGACCTAAAGAAGAGCCTTGAAGAAGTAAAAGGAGTAGAAGTTACTTATGACGGTCAGAAAGAGGCTTTTAACTACCAATATCAGCAGTTATCGCCCGGTCCGGAGTTGGCCGACTCTAATTTGCGCGAAATTGTGGATCATAGCCTCTGGAGGACTGAAAAAAGTATTGTTTTCTTATGAAGCTAGAATTTCTTTGTATGGTGAGTGTTTGAGTGCTGTGAAGACCAGGAGAATGCTATGCAGACGTGTATTTCCAGGAAATCACTCTTTATGGTGGAGGCTCCGTTATGTTTTCTGCAACAATTATTTCGACGGAGGGTACGGAGTTAGTTTTCATAGAAAATGGAACATTAAATGCACGCTCATATATAACGGAGGTATTAATTCCATATGCACAACCTGTATTAATTGCTCTTGGAGGAAACTCAATTTTTGCGGACGACAATGCTCGCGCTCACCATTTCGGCTTCATCCTAGTGTATATGCAGTGTTGGGATCAGTCGTTTAGTTGGCCAGCTCGAAATCCCGCCCTCAGTCCAATTCAACATGTCTTGGATGTCCTAAAGAGATGGGTAAGACCAATGCAACCTGCTTCACAAAACATCAGGGAGCTAAAAAGAATCATTGTAGAAGAGTGGGAACGTACTCCATAAGACTTTATTAAAAATATCGTGGAAAGCATACTCAAAAGAAAGCAAGATGTGATTTGACATGTGATGTGACAAGAGAAGTTTACACTCGTAATTAAGATTTACAATTTTAACTTTTTTTAGAAACACTAAAAAAAATCTTGTAATTATTGCTGACTACTTATTATTTGGACGTGTACATCGATTTTATCGAATTCATCAAAAATTTATAAAAAAATTGCTAGAATTCACTTAACGCATATTAATTTACGATATTATAAGAATACCGGCTACGTCAAACAATTAAATTCAATCGAATTAACTGAAATCGCACTTGGGACGTAAATTTCCTTAGGTGCCCTTTTTTGCATTGAAGAATTGATCCAAGAAGCAGTAAATTGTGTGTTACAAATATTTTATTGTTAATTTAGAAAAAATATTTTATAATTTGATAAAATATTACTCGACACGGGCAGAAATAATCGAATATGGAATCTAAAACGCAATATGTATTGACGTTAAAAAGAAATTAAGTCGCAGAGATTTTCATATTTCGAACACGTATATATTTCACTTCAAAATTTGAAAATAGAACGAATGACAAAGGCGACCAGTAACTAGAGCCGCAATATTTTTACCAATTACCATTGAGAATAAACTTTTGTTCTTTGATTACAAGTTTTCGTTATTTGCATAATTTTGTTGACGAATCCGACTCTCCAGCCCCAGATGAAGGAAACATTTCAATTCCGTAATATTATAGAATATGGATTCTATCTTAGCTAAGAAACTTATTTCACTAAGAACGTAATGCACATTATGTAATGGTCTTCGAATTCATTCAAACTTTTTAATTATTTTTTTTAATACTTTATGTTACTATAAATTCTTTATTTACCTACTTCATACACCGATGTTATATAAATGGACTTAATACCTAAAGTATTTTTTACCAGTCAACCTACATTTAGATGTTGCTGACATTGCATAAAGTGGGTGAAATATCAAAATAAAAGTATGAAACACATGCCTACTTAAAGCTTATATAATACACTAATAGATTATATATACAAATATATTATATAATAAATATAGGATACAAAACAGACTAGTACAATAAAAGTAAAATATCATCATCATTATATCAGCCCACAGACGTCCACTGCTGGACGTAGGCCTCCTCTAATAATCGCCACACTGAGATGCCACGCCATACTGCATCCACCGATTACCCGCGACCTTCACCAGGTCATCGGTCCACCTAGTCGAGGGTCTACCCGCATTACGCCTTACGGTAAATAAAATATATGAACACATAAATATAATAAACTATGATTTATTAAAATGATTGTACCATTTCGGACTGAAGAAATTCACAAACTTTTATTGTATACGTAAATGAGTAACGGAACGTAATTATCAGTGTACATTAATATATTTATATTATTTATATGGCAACTCTAGTACTTGTTATCGGAAGTCGAGACCGGATGAAAAGCACCTGTGGCTTTGAATGCTTAGACCAGGAAAAATTAAGTAGAGATAGCAGGACATATTAAGAACAATAATCCTATCTGATCAAGAATGATTCGATTCGTCGCAATAAATCTGAACGCCGTCGGCGTACATATCTTCCGCAGCCGTCTGAGATCTTCTATTCAACATTTTTTCATAATTTTTTTTTAATGCCATATGTTTGTTGTTGCCATTTTTAAGTCTTCCTAATGATAAAAACATACAATTGGTATTATTTTGAATTAAACTTGTTTTACTGTGTGTGATTTTTTACTATTTAATGTGGACCTATAGCTAGTTATCAATGTTATTATAGAATACCGATATTCATCATAAACCTAGGGCCTTTTAAATTAGGAGTTTAAGTGTGCGTGTGTGTGCGTCCGTGCGTGCGCGTGTGTGTGTGCGTATGTGTGTGTGTGTGTGTGTGTGTGTGTGTGTGTGTGTGTGCGCGCGCGCGCGTTCGAGTGTGTGTGTATATATATAAATAAATATATATAAATAATTCGGTTGTTTTTGTTCTTCCTATAAAATTCGTCTAGATGCAGATAGAAGATCTCAGAAGATCACAGACAATATGATGATCTACAGTTAACCCGCGAGTTGACAGTAAGTTTTAAAAAATAAAATTAATGATTTTGGGTGGACCTGTTTTACCCTTGCTTTTCGTGGGAATGCAATGAGAAACTTTAACAAATTTTGGAACTTATAAAAATGGCGGCCTCGTGGTTCGCTACCCGGCACGTCTCATATTCCACAGGCCACGTGGGCAAAATTGGGCCACGGATAACCACTTGACCCATAACAAGTGGAAAGAAGTGGTTTCTGCCTACCCCAATTCTCCGGTAGATTAGAAGTCAATATCCCCGCCTGTCACGTGGGAGACCGTGGTTCGACGCCCCTCCGAAGGACCAGAGAAAATGCGTGATTGTATGTATGTATATCGATTTATTTAAGCGCAGTGTGGGACGGCCACCTACGAGATGGACCGACGACCTGGTGAGGATCGCTGGGTCTCGCTGGATGCAGGTGGCTATGGACCGGTCGCGCTGGAATTCGATTGGAAAGGCCTATGTTCAGCAGTGGGCAACTATGGACTGAAATGATGATGATGATGATGATATCGATTTATTTAATTCTCTCTTGGGAGAGTGAAGATATTTTACCTATGAGTCGTGTGATTGGAATTAACTAAAATATAAAACTCTGAGTGTACCGCCTGCGCACAGACAGACCTCTGAATCAAAGCGTTCAAACCGCCCGTCTGCGCCGCTAGGGTTGCCGCCGCGAGAAGCCGTGGTTTAATTTATCGGCGGTCGCTAATGAAAACATTATTTATGAGTGTTACAGCCCTCACCCGGGAGGGAGTTCGCGAATAAATCTAGAGGAGAGACTGTTAACATACGGCGGACTTACTTAGTTGAAAGTGACAAAGTTTTACTAATATTCCAATGCCTTATAATATTTGACGAGTGAATGGTTCAGTAGCAGTGAATGTGCTTTCTGTACCAATCGGTCCCAGATTCAAATCCTGGTTGGGCCAAACTTTGTGTGATAAGCCACCAATGTTTGAACCTGAGTCATGAACGTGTTTATCCATATATGTATTAGCATTTATCTATATATGTAAGTACATCGTTATCTAGTACCCAATGCACAGGGAATCCTATATTTGGGGGTAGATCAATATATTTAAGAAAAATAATTATCCAAAATATATTATTTAAAATAACTGTCCAAAATATATTATTTAAAATAACTATCCAAAATATATTATTTAAAATAATTGTCCAAAATATATTATTTAAAATAACTGTCCAAAATATATTATTTAAAATAACTGACCAAAATATATTATTTAAAATAACTGTCCAAAATATATTATTTAAAATGACAGTCCAAAATATATTATTTAAAATAACTGTCCAAAATATATTATTTAAGATAACTTTCCATAATATATTATTAAAAATAACTCTCCAAAATATATTATTTAAAATAACTGTCCAAAATATATTATTTAAAATAATTATCCAAAATATATTATTTAAAATTATAATACGCATTAACATTCTTTTCGTATCAAAATTGACTTAAAACAAAATAGATTGTACTTAACTTTTAAAAAGATTTGACATGCCTGTTCCTCGAAGATAACCTCGCGATAAAGTTATTCCTTTAATCCTTATAGTCTTCCACCGTATCTATAACAATTCCCCATAACATTCGCCGGGAGTGTTGTGGGGAATTATTTGGGCATTTGCCGGCTGGAATTTTCCAGCCGCTGAATTCCGTCACCGGACATCTTGCCAAAATTTAAAATTTCACTCTCATCACTTTAACAGTTGGCGATCTACCGCTGTGCGTTACTCGTACAATTTCTTTCCACGTACCACCATTCCTGTGGAATGAGCTCCCAGCGGCAGTTGTTCCAAGCGAATACGAGTTGAGGACCTTCAAGAAACGAGCTTACACTTTCCTTAAAGGCCGCAACGCACCTGCGATCCGTCTAATATTGCGAGTGTCTATGGGCAGCGGTGATCACTTACCATCAGGTGACCCCCGCTTATCCCATTTTATTTATTATTATTTTTTTTAATTATTATAAGCTAGCACTTGACTACAATCCCACCTGATGGTAAGTGGTGATGTAGTTTTAGGTGGTAGAGCGCACTAGCCTAGTAGAAACCTGTTCACTCTTTTCTTGAAAACGTCCACATTGTAATCGGAGGGAGACACTGACGCCGGCAGACTATTCCAGTCCTTGGCCGTACGCATTAAGAACGAAGAAGTGAAACGTTTAGTACGGATGGTCGGAACATCGACCAGGTAGGGATGATAGCCCGCTCTACGTCTAGTCGTCCGATGATGCAACGGAGCTGGAGGAACTATATCATATATTTATATATAAAAAAAAAATAACGCTCCTCTTCATAAAACAATTATTGGAGCGAACATTCCAGTTTCAAGATTATGCAAATTAGTAAATGAATTATTATACGTTTTAACTTCCGTAGGTGTTCTGAAAACCAGCTAAGAGATGTACCAGGATGATGGGCAGCATCGTTATCCTGTTATTCAATCTACATCTATTATGATTTCTAAAACACCTGCCAGGGTGGGGATTATGGCAAATCACTCCTTTTAAGGAGGAAGTTCAAGTCAAGTAATGGACTTTCGAGGGCTGATGAAGATGATGACATAATATATTAAAACATAACACACACACAACACCATTGTGGTGATACTGCCGCCATTTTTTAAATATTATATTTTAAACTTGTTAATAATACCTCACCCCTGTGAAATGAGGTGTCAGCATCGGCAGCGCTGACGACGACCACGCCACACATACCCCCGAAGCAAATGCGCCGAGACTCACTGCAACCAAACGTATCATGAACATTGGCACATTACATATGTGTTGAAGAAATGAACTTCTTGCGCTTCAAGAGTGGCGAGAGATTTTAGTCCTTTTTCAGGGAGTACTCAGTGTTGTAGCCTGTCCGGCAAATAAGAGTTAAGTATACGGGTGACTCCCGACCCCCGAGCTACTCTCTTCTTACTCCTTCCAAGACAGTAGTATTCTATATCCTATATTCCTTTTCCCAAATACCATATTCCTTGCACAATACACCTTTAATACCTCACCCTCTTTCCTTTCCTATCCACTAAACCCTGGAAACGCAATGAAGAACTTTAACATTTTTAAACCTCATAAAATGACGGCATCGTGGTTTGCCACCCGAGACGTCTCGTTTCCCGCGGGGGCAAAATGTGGGCTACGGATAACCACTTTGCCCGTAGTAAGTGAAAAGTAGTGGTCTCTGCCTACCCCAATTCTACGGTAGTATAGTGGTCAGTATCCCCGCCTATCACGCCGGAGACCGGGGTTCGATTCCCAGCCGAATAGCCAGGGAAAAAGACGTGACTGTATGTATTAACAATAAAAAAGTAATGGTAGAACATAATTGTAATAGCATAATTCATAGGAATAGTTGCTTATTTATTTACCTACATACTGAAATAACCTGAAAACGTGCTTCTCAATCTCTACTTGCTATTATAACAGAAGTACTTTATAATGAAATATATTTGTTTAATTAAAATATCTACCATCGTTGTCTATACATTTCTGGCATCTAATAGGAAGATCATGTCGCTTATCCAATAGAACAATGACGTAATTACAGTTTTGCAATTTATCAGAAGAAACGATTCAGTTTAAAATTGGATTATACCCATTTTGTAAATCATATCAATTACCATGATTTTTCATAATTTATTTA
>WUAW01021018.1:0-13477 GCA_017165845.1 Thaumetopoea pityocampa
CCCCACAAGTCGATACAATAATAAACAAAGTAACTTATGATACTAACAAGTCACAAGAAAGAATACGCAGCGCGATAGGGTTTTGGTTTCTTTTTAAACTTTGAGCTAACATTTTTAACCTGTTTCACTATCTGCCACTTCATAAATGACACAGACAGAGTTTTAGTACATAAATTTTAAATCTTTCACGTCTATTTCAATGTATCCTAACTATATAATAACCACGAAATCTCGTCTGAAACTATTTAATGAACTTGTGACAGTGAGATTATCCGTCATTATTCAGTATTACGACTTGTGGTTAATTATTATTCATCGTCCCCACTTAAGGGGCACGGACCTCCCATAATTAGGAGGAGGATGAGGCCTTGCTTTCATCGGAGGAGGATCAGAACTTCTGTACCTGTCTGTACTCAAATACGAGAAAGTACTCCTTGAGAGAACGTTGGAGATATAGTTGGACCAAGCGATTGGGAATTGGAATACACTTTACTCCCATATCGTATTAGTAAAAATTATAATCTAGCGCAGAGGTCCTCAAACTTTTTTGTCTTGTAGACCACTTTTAATGTTTTTCACTTTTGGGTAAACCCCCAAGGCATAGTTAATATAATTTTATTATATTTGTTAACTTAAAATGTTTTTTGACAGTTGGCGTGGACCCCCTTGCACGTCATCGTCGACCCCCGGGGACAATATAGATCACTTTGGGTATCAATGGTCTAGCGCTTTAAACATGCCAGGATCAGTACCCATGTTCAATACATGCTCTCAAAGAGCATAATTTAGTGCACATTAAGGCGTCTTATACTAAGAGCGGTACGTGTCGTGTAGCAGTTTATTTGCTTTAATGAAATAGAGTTACTTAGTAAATAGAGCTTTTGAGAGATACGTGAGCTTTACTCATTAACTTAGGCGACCTAACATGACATTTTATCACGTCATTTTATCACACGGGGCAACAACCTCACAATAGTTCGCTGTTTATTCTACCGTAATTACACAATTAACTTCTTGAGAGAGTAGTTTTTTGTGTAAGTCTATTGTCGTATTTTGTAGCATGTACTTTAATGTGACAACATCCCAGTCCATTATGGTCCCGATTACAGGGGCATGGACCTCCCATAATCAATGCTATGCGGGCATGCTGGTTTACTCATGTTTTCCTTCTCCATTATATTAGTGTTTATAATGTAGACCCAACGTCAGTTCAAAATAAACTCTTCATCATCATCAATAACTCATCTACTGTCTCGCTGCAGGTCAAGGGTTCCCGGTCAAAATGGAAGGGGCTAGGGTATAGTTCACCACGCTTCTCTGATGCGGTTTGGTAGACTTCACACGTCGTCAAAATATCTCTCAGGCATGTAGCCTTCCTCACGATATTTATTTTCACCGCATAAAGCGAGTGATAATTATTAAACTGGAGACTTGTAACACAGGTTCAATCTAATGCAGGCTCCAGTCTCCACTACACAAAAAAAAATTGTATTACAATAACAAATTAACTTTAACGTATCGTGGAGAAAAGCGATTATTGATTGATTAATACGCCCATGATTTTGAAAAGTCAAACGTGTGTAACTTGGATCCGAACTCGTAATGTAAAACTAAGATGTATCGTCATACCATTAATTAACTATTTGAATCACTGTTAATTATTTGTGCATTTCAGTAAACTATTACAAACCTTATGTCTCATCATTCATCATCATTATCAGCCTCTGGTAGTCCACTGATGGACGTAGGACTCTTCCAAGGCGCCCCACTTAGTCCGATCTTCGGCTGCACGCATCCAGTAACTGCCAACCACTTTCCGCAGATCGTCGCTCCATCTAGCCGTGTTACGCCTAACACGACGTTTTACCACACGCGGACTCCATTACAAGACTCGCATGCTCCAACGATTGTCGGTTCTGCAACAATGTGACCAGCCCACTGCCACTTCAGCATGTGTCTAAACTTGCTCATAGTCACGAATAATCTTCTACACAAGTGGCCATTGCTACACTGTGAACACTTTCATAGTAACCTCCCTGTACGGCAATAAGTAATCAACCCTCCATTTTCTAATTTTATTTCTCTTACTTTTTAAAACTTAAAAGTTGTTAATGGATGACTTATTATCTGAACTTGTAATAAGAACTCGCTCCTTAGTTTAAAACGGTGTTTAAAAGCTTTTATTTAACCCAGTGAAAGCTTTTCATATCTTTCACAAACGTTGCAACAAGCTATAATCTTGTCTACGACTAATAAAAATATAGTTAAGGTTAATAGAGTTCAATGAACCCACGTTTTCAGATGTATTTCAGACAGTCTTTTTACAAGTAACTCTATCATGCGTGATAAGCATAAACGTATAATGTAAATTGTATGATTTACATTAATAAGTTATGTTAAGTGCTACTTATTAATCTATGTAAGTATTTAGATGTTAATCTATTTGAAGTAAAAATGTATTTTCATTGAAGTTTGTTACATAAACTAGCCATAATTGTTAATATAGTAGCCATCATTTTTTGATGGAAAATGATTTCAAATCATCATCCCATGTCCTGTCCATATTCATCTCCACTGCAGGGGCAAGGACCGCCCCTTATAAAGAGGGAGATTAGGCCGTAGTCCACCACGCTGGCCTGGGGCGTATTGGTAGACTTGTGACCCATGCGAGTATTCAGGTTTCTTCACGAAGTTTTCTTTCTCCGCTATGCACATTGGTATCTACAATATAGACCGTACATAAGTTTGAATTACCCCAGAGTAGTACGGGACTGGGATCGAACCCGCGACCTTTTCAATTGTGGGTCCTGTTGGCCAACAATATGCTTTTGATATATTCGGTATAAATATAAATTTGTAAAGCTTCGCAATGGAGAGTCGTATTTTCCATAGCGTAGTAGATAAGTCCCAAATCCGTCAATCTAAAGGTCTCGGATTCGACTCCCGGCTGGCACGCTAACATTACCGTGGCTTCTCTATATTTCAGAATTTAAAGGTTTCGATTGATGTTTCAACAATACTGCAGTTATCGTTAGCAGGAATTGTGGAGGCTACGGGGATGGCGTCAGATGGCGATTGGTCATCTTAAGCCCCCATACAGTTGCATTCCGTAAAAAAAACAGCAGACCCGGTATTCCGTATTCCGGTTGATTAGTTTTCTGCGTGCGTGCCACATTAGCTCATCAACCAACGAGAGGATGGCTAGACAGGCTGGCCAACAGAAGAACACATACTCTCGATAATTAATAAAAAGAAAAGTGGCGTCGTAGCTGTACACACAACACAGTTGGTGTTTACTTTGAATCTCCGACAGGGAAAAACTATTACCAGAAATACAGAACGAAGTGATAGTCTCGCGAAACAGATAAAAAAAAACAAAATCAGTTAAATAAACTTACTATTACATGATATCCTTTTTAGTTTGGACTATAAGTAAGCCGCAACAAAGTCCGCGATTGTTTGTTAAGTGTGAACAATGAAAGAAAGAAAACACATTCATTCAGGACAAACACAGCAAATAGATTTAACAAAAGAAGAAAAATACAAATAAATATACAAAATAAAAATAAGCAAGATGAATTGGCATATAATCGCCATACTGGGCCGATTGTGATGAAACATGGCTGCGGTGTTTAAGTTGGAATAATACCTTTAAGACTAACAGTTTAACCAAAATCTACCCGCTGATTTTTGCATGAAGCCCGAACAAACAAACAAACATCGACGGATTTGGTTTCAGAAGAATATCAATTAGTCGATCTGAGTAGTTTGTTTTTAAATTTCTTTGATTTCTGAAAATGTGACATTTAACAATTTTATAATAGTACTAGCATTTGGCCGCGGCTCCGCCCGCGTGAATGCCGGTTTTTCGCTACATGGGAAATCCCGACACAATCATAGATTTATAAAATCATATATTTATAAAAAACACATTTATAAAATTATAAAAACATAAATATATAAAAAGTCAATGAACCACTTTTACTTGACCTCTCGTATCTAAGCGGCGGCTACTAAAACAGAGATCAAGCTGTAATCTTCAATTCTACTGGACCGATTTTGATGAAACATCCCTTATTATTTAAGTCGAAATAGTACCTTTAAGACTGTAACAGTTTAACCAAAATCTACCCCTCGGTTTTTGCGTGAAGCCCGAACAAACAAACATCGACGGATTTGGTTTCAGAAGCCCTTAATTAGTCGATCTGAGTTGTTTGTTTTTCTTTGATTGATCTTTGATTTTTGAAAATTTGATATTTAACAATTTTATAATAGTATAGATGGTCATTTCACTTAACAGTTCTTCTTGGCGCATAAAATATGCCGAATTTGATTTCTTCTGGAATGCATATTTTGATGTGCAAATAGTATTTTTGATAGTAAACTATTATAATTTGTTGAAAAAAAAAATCATGAATAATTTGGTGTGTGGTTAAATACTACCCAAATAAAAGTACTGTGAGAGACTATAGAAAATGAATATGATAAGAAAGATAAGTAATTAAATGAATATGATACCAGATACGTGATCGGAGGATCGCGTAATACGCAGCCCGCGGCACTGATGAAACTTGGTATGGTTCACTTTCAGTTCGTGAAAATATTTCTTATCTTTCGAAGATAAGTTACAACCCTTTGAAAAACTATTAGAGGGTTACCTCAAGGGATTACGCGCAAATTGGGGAGCCAAAGCTTTGCGTAACTACAAGAAAACAGAATAAGAGAATATTACTATGCTATCTTTACTTGCGGCTTTGCTTGTATATATCGTGCTGTTTTCCAAAACATAAAGTAACAAATATACATACTGTGTTATTTCAAATTAGTTAATATTCTGGACAAATAACGCAAAAGATATCTCATTCAATGCTAAATATCTTAGATAATTCATTAAAGCTTAATGCTTCTCATCTTCATCAGCTGTTAGCTCGTTTTCTACACAAAGTTTCGAAGTCATATAAGTATTTGAAGTTAAGCTAATGCCCACTCTGTAAAGATTGTGGTTGTTTGTAACTTTAAAACTGCTTATCTTCACCCAGAATGATATTTATGAATAAGGTTTGATTTTGAACTGCAATACATTGGTGGTCTTGCTGCTAGACAAAACTCGTAACCGCAAAGTCGTGAGTTCGACCCCAGTTCCGCACCACTGGGTTATTTCAAATTCACGTACCATCATTGTAAAAACCAACGTACCTAACGGAGATCTGCATAGGGAAACCTGCAGGCCTGCATGAGTGTATGAAGTCTGCTAACCCGCACTAGTGCAGCCTGGTAGACTACAACTTAATCCCCCTCCTGATTGTGGAAGGTCCGTGCCGATGTAAAGGATACGAATTTACACCGGGGATGATAATAATGATGATTCATCACATTAGTTTAAGATGATTTGTCTGTACCGGGAACGCATTGTTTTTATAGACACCCTTCGTCTACACCCTTAGTTCCCAAAGTGGTCCAGGTGGACCCCAGGGGTCCACGAGAGACTCGACGGGGATCTACGTTGGCGTACGCAAATTTTCATAGTTAGATCTAATCTTCACATTTTTAGTCGAGTTTTGGGAATATGGTAGAAATGCAGCTGCAGGGGGTCCACCGGAACCAGCTAAATTTTGAAAGTGATCTATGAGGAAAAAAGTCTGGGAACATCTGGTCTACACCGTTCAACAAAAGCTGTTATTTCCATTATACATAATATTGATTGAGCTTATAACTTAAAATTCTTTAATCTAGCCATAAAAAGAATATTTATTACTTTAACGGTCGAACATTCGAACGGTACTGAAATATTTAAGATTTATTTAAGTGATTGAGCCAATCAAATGTTCGTAAATAATACGATTTTAGTAGAATAAATATAACCGCATAACAAAACGGATAGTAAATTCATATCGTGTGACGAAATAGCTTTCAAATCATATAATCATGTAAGTGCTCCATGCTCATGAATTAAAATATGAACATGCCATCATTCAACACAGTAAGGTATTGTTTAGTATTTTATCATCATCATCATCATCAGCTCCGTGATCACTGCTGAACACGGGCCTGATCCTTAACAAGGAGGGATTTGCCATAGCCATCTCCACGCCTAGCTGGTGTTCTGGAGATCGCTCTAAATTTTGATTAAATAACAGGATAACGTTGCTGACCTTTATTCCGGTACATCCCTTAGCCGGTTCTCACAGTACCGATATGAAGAGATGGGACGACGCTATTATGCTTGCGCTGCAGCACGGCATAGTATACCAACAGTCATCCTCAGTCCATATTCTCTTCCACTACAGGTACAAAGACCCTTATGGGAGGGATTAGGCCGTATAGTCTACCACGTTTGCCTGGTGCAGGTTGATAGACTTCACACACCCATGCGAGCATGCAGGTTTCCCCCACACAATTTTCCTTCAGCGTTAAGTGTCTACAATGTAGACCGTACATAAGTTTGAAATAAGCCAGTAGTATAGGACCGGGATCGAACCTGCGACCTTTTGGATCGCGGATCATACTTAATACCACTTGACCACTGATATACTTACAATATCAACAGTATTTCTGTTTAATATATGTATCTTAAGGTTATATTCCTGACGCTGTCGTGTTTATATCTATGACAGAACGTGTCCCGTCAAAAGGAAGGTACTTCAGGCGTTCCTGCAACTGACCTGACATTTAAAGTTTGACGTGACGTATAATAACAAACACTGTTGAAACAGGATGCACAATTTGACACAATAATTTCTTGAACCATACCTAGAATATTAAGTTGCCTGTGCAAATCCCCCCTTTTAAGGAGGAGGCCTGTGTCCAGCAGTGGANATCAAAAGGAAGGTACTTCAGGCGTTCCTGCAACTGACCTGACATTTAAAGTTTGACGTGACGTATAATAACAAACACTGTTGAAACAGGATGCACAATTTGACACAATAATTTCTTGATCCATACCTAGAATATTAAGTTGCCTGTGCAAATCCCCCCTTTTAAGGAGGAGGCCTGTGTCCAGCAGTGGACTTCCGCAGACTGATTGTGATGATGTTTGAATGAAATATTTATTTTCGTGAAACATGTTATACAGAACGTATTGTTAAAAAACCCCCAAATATACATTCCGTCTATAAAGGCAATCGAAAAAATCTGACACGCTGAAAACAGCAATCCAATCGTTTGAGAGTTTTGCTGAATCTGCTAACTGGGTAGTTCTTTGATGTGCTTAGGCATTGTATTATTGTAAATTATAAATCCATTTACAATTCAATATTTGAACAACGATAAATTTGATCGAACAATTTACATGTGAATAATAAAGTGCTTTAATTTAGAATCTTCCAGAACTCCCATTCCCAGCAATAACTTTGAATGTAACAAAAAATCTGCGCAAGAAAACATCTTTTGCATTTCCTCTGCTCACTTTGGTTTTGTTTTAATATCACTTCTGAAAGCAGTTGAAACGGGGCAAACAATCACTTTACGAATGCTCGGTATTTAATTTTCATTATTTTTATCACTTAACCCTTTTGTGGAAGTAAAGAAGGAATGAATAGCGTAATAACAGTGAGCCTTGTAAAAATATTTAATCGTGGTTTACTCATTCATGATTAGGCTTTTGGGTTAGCCGCTATTGCGGGAATAATTTATAACGCGCATCTTGCTTCAATGAAACTTAAAATATATTTTAAGAATTAGGACGTGAACATGACCGTTTACATTTTCTAAGTTTTCCCTTTAAAAGGGAAAGCAAAGGGATCTAAGCCCGTACAGCCTTATCTGATTATATAATTTACGCGACTTGATAAATTGCTATTGTATTTCATTTTATTGCTTCTTCTGTAACCACGTTGTTAGACCACGTTGTTTTATTGCTTCTTGTATTACCACGTTGACTAAACGAATGATGCTACAGACTTATTGCCTTGAAAAATACGGTCACTTTGGAGCGCAAGTCACAGATTTATTTCNTTTTTCTAAGTTTTCCCTTTAAAAGGGAAAGCAAAGGGATCTAAGCCCGTACAGCCTTATCTGATTATATAATTTACGCGACTTGATAAATTGCTATTGTATTTCATTTTATTGCTTCTTCTGTAACCACGTTGTTAGACCACGTTGTTTTATTGCTTCTTGTATTACCACGTTGACTAGACGAATGATGCTACAGACTTATTGCCTTGAAAAATACGGTCACTTTGGAGCGCAAGTCACAGATTTATTTCAATATTTTTTTAATAATATTCACGATTATTGAGGATTGATTCTCAAGACAACATTAAGTTTATATATGTTTTATATATAAATCACAATATAAACTAATATAATATAGTAAAATAAATCTTCGAGTGCTGCTTAAGCTTCCAAAATTCCTGTGCCTGTTTAATATTTACATTGCGATACATTTTTTCTGTTAATTGTTGTGGGTAAAAAGAAAATATCGTCATATCGCTATAAAAGTACCTTCTTTGTATATGTATTTCTGCCGAAAATCATTGTGCAGATTGCCGACTAAGCTGGTTGTAAAGAAAAAATATTGTTGTTTTACGTCTCTAAATTGTGCCTACTGTTTGTATAATATATTTCTTCTGTGACTAAGATTTACACAAAACAAAAAAATTAAGCAACACGCATTATTCATAATATTTTTATCGGACAATTTTATAAGTTTTAGAAACTAAATATTAAGTGCTAAATAAATGATAGTGGCCAGATGCCCAAATTTTGGCATCTTTCAACCCACCCAACTGAGCAAGTCAAAGGTCTTGACGCACTTCGACCCTATGGGATCTTTTATACTCCTCAATTGTGTTTGGCCTCAGTCTGTGTAAGAACACTGATTGTTTAAGTCCTTCCAGCATTAGTTTTGATATTATCTTAACAGTTAAGAGCTGATAGTCCTCTGACCTGGAATGCGTCAGCCCTATATTTATTCGCCTTCCGGCTAATTTTCTGTAAAAAAGACACAAAAAATTCTCCTTATGATTAATCACGCGAATTTTCTAAATGTCATCATTTTTATACTTTGATCATTAATAGAATTTAAACGTTTAAATAGTTTGATAATTTATCATGAAATTTTGTAATAACCATGGAAGAGGCCACCTTAACATCGAAGAAATGAAAAGAGCTATTTGTCCGACATTCAGGCGTCGAAGTGATTGTGTTCACAACAAATCGAGTTAACAAAAGAAGAAAGTAAAAAAATATACGGAATAATAATGTGCAAAGTGGATTTATTTACAATCTCAATATCCTATTTTATTGCGTGCCAGTCAATAAAGGATGGGGCCTTTATAGTAATAAGTAGGACTTCAGTTCCTACCGACATTAACCGCTCCAGAGGTTGAATTAAAACTGCATTCAAATGGTGCGTCTGTTTTTTCTCAAACTCTCCATAACAGTCTGTATGACTATCGCCTACATGTCCGTTGCCCAATCAGGTGCCTACCTAACCTACCATAGGAATCCAGCTGGTTATCCAGTGTTGAGTGGTATCGGGAACATGTCTTCTATAGACGCGGGTAGAATGGAGCTGTAATTTATTTTCTCATGATTTCTTCATGAACCATGATTTCATTTTAAACCTTATATGTGAAGACTTACAGTATATTGAGACACTGGAGACCATGAACGCGTGCATTCATGAAGTCCATTTTTTCATTCGACTGCTAGTCATAGTGGCAGTCACCCTGCTTTCTGTGTTAATAAGGCTCGAATTCGAATCCCGGAAGGGGAAAAGTTTTATTTTAGTCTGATCAATGCGCTATATTAATGCCGTATATTGACAGGCACTTGTTACCTACCTAAAATTATTCTTTAGCTTTTAGTACATTATCTGCATCATTATTATGTTTCTTTACAATAAAACAATTGTTATTTTACTACTTATTTTCAAGTTTTAGTTATTTTATTTTTCACGATGTACTATATTCTACTAGTCAACCCCTTTCATTTGATACTTATATTTAGGGGGTTGAAAAAATGTTATCCGCCATTTTAGGTGGCGGCCATTTTGTATTTGGAACTTTTCATAGTGTACTGTATTTTATTAGTCAAGCCCTTTAATATCCATTTTGAGGGAATTGTAAAAAAAATGTAATCCGTCATTTTGTGGCGAAGGCCATCTTGGATTTACAATGATACTGAATATACATAATTGTATTGTCATCAGAACTTAAGGTGTGAACCAAATTTCAGGTCAATCGGTCAATAAACGTCCTATAAACTTAATTTATTTTCTAATGAATCATATATCTGGTTCTACTGATACTCTGAGCTGGTTCTCTCAGCATCCACGGGAAGAGATGGAGTGGCGCTATTATTATGCTGGCGCCACACAGCAAATTATATACACCTCCTTAATTTAAAAACTATAAGTACCAAAAGAAATATCCCAATAAAATTTTAAAAATGTATTGCTTAGATTTTGATGTCTGTCTGTATAAAGATATTTTTAGTGGCCAAGTTACATATTTTTGCTACTTATTCTTCAGTTTGTTTGATGGTCTCCTTCTGTTGTTTAATAATAGAAGGCAGATTACCCCAATGAGATAGGATTAAGGCGAATCCACACAAAATCAATATAGATTAGTGTGGCTTTGTCAAATCTTTTTCTAATGGAACAAAAAGGTTCGTGTTAATTTGTTTAGTGTTTTGTTAATGTGGGGAAAACTGAATAAGCCCAGGAATGAGTTTTCAAGCGAGCGTATAGAATGGAATGAGTTAATTATATATTTTTCGTCCCACAAAGTCCCACTTCGATGGTATGAGCGTAATTTTAATGAATACGATTTTTTCTATAAAGTTATTAAGACACAATACATTGGTGGTCTAGTAGTGCCAATAGGTTCGATTCCGGTTCACGGTATTTACCACTGAATTATTTCTAATTCATCAACCGTCTACCTTGTAGACACCAATGAACTTAACGGAGAAGGAAAACTTCGGTTGGAAACCTGCATGCCCGCATGGATATGTGAAGTCTACCAAAGCGCACTAGGCCCGCGTGGTAGACCTCGGGCTAATCCCTCTTCTGTAGGGATGTAGGGATGACGTCAATCAGTAGTTGGTCATCTGAACCTTCACAGTCGCATATCCTGCCATAACACCAGACCCTGACTGAATCGGAATAGGGCTACGATTAAGACAAAAAAAATCTACTGTGTCTGTATATGGTATTATGAGATATAGATCATAGACGTACCGGAAACTATTATTTTATCGTGTACGAATATGAATCTAAAACAGGTATCAAAGATGGTTGTTCTGTATCATCCTCAGTCCATATTCGTTTTCACTACTAGGAAACAGACCTCTCTTCATCAGGAAGGGGATTAGTCTACCACGCTGGCTTAGTGCAGGCTGTATGCAGTCTATAATTTATTTTATCCACCTATCTATACTATTATAAAATTATTAAATACAAAATTTTGTAAATAGAAAATATTATAAAAAAGACTACGCTAAGGGCTTCTGAAACAAATCCGTCGATGTATTTTTTTGTTTGTTTGTTCGAGTTCCACGCAGAAACCAGTGGCTAGATTTTGGTCAGATTGTTATAGTCTTAAAGGTACTATTCTGAATTAAATACTGCGTTATGTTTCATCAAAATCGGTCCAGTAGAATGGAAGAAGTAATTTGATCCCTGTTTTATTAGCCGCCGTTAAGGTACTAGAGCTCAACTAAAAGTGGTTCTAAGGCTTTTTATGTAAATCTATGATTGTTTCGGGTTTTTTTTAAGACACCTCCCGCATTAGGATTAATTCCTGTGTCGCGAGGACTTTATAAACATTCAAACAACGGGAACACAGAACACCCAGGCTCAGAACAACAATTTGTGGATTACACAAAGTTGTTGTCCCGTGAGGGGATCGAACCCACAACACTCGACAGCGCAGTGGAGAAGCGACCACTTAAACCACTGCGCTCACCGTGCAGTCTCTTCGGGATTTCTCATGTAGCGGAAAACCTACTTTCACTCGAGCGGAACTCCGAGCAAATGCTAGTATTATATATAGTAGTTGTTGCCTTGCATAACTTTAAACATGTTTTGTTCTTTCGCAGCTTAACAATGAAGCCTCCAGTAATACTCATCTCTATCTCCTTCTACATCCTCTTCTCGTCACCCCTNTCCGTGCAGTCCCTTCGGGATTTCTCATGTAGCGGAAAACCTACTTTCACTCGAGCGGAACTCCGAGCAAATGCTAGTATTATATATAGTAGTTGTTGCCTTGCATAACTTTAAACATGTTTTGTTCTTCCGCAGCTTAACAATGAAGCCTCCAGTAATACTCATCTCTATCTCCTTCTACATCCTCTTCTCGTCACCCCTCCTGTGCGGCACCTCTTCTAGCGGCGATGATAGACGGTGGCTGGTGTCTTTAGTGGATCTGATCGAATTGGACTACGTTGGCCAGTGTGGGCAGAGGGCCGACGCTCAGTGGGATGAGCTCACAGGAAACAGCAAAGGATTGGCTATAAAGGTGATTTTCTATCTGTCTGTTACTATTATAAAGTTTTTGAATGTCAAATTTTGTAATTCAAATATATTAAAAAAAATAGAACCGAATTAAGATCTTCCATTTTTGAAATCGGTTTACCAACTACTAACTAAGGACTTTTGAAACCAAATTCGTCCATGTTTGTTTGTTTGTGTGTTTATTCGAGCTTCACGCAGAAATCAGCCGGTTGATTTTATTCAAACTATTACAGTCTTAAAGGTACTATTCTGACTTAAATATTGCGGCATAGTTCATCAAAATTTGTCCAGTACAATTGAAGATACAGCTTGATCCCTGTTTTAGTAGTCGCCGTTGAGGTACGAGAGCTCTACTAAAAGTGGTTCTAAGGCTTTTTATATAATTCTATGATTGTTTCGTGATTTCCCATGTAGGGGAAAATCGACATCAACGCGGACAGAGCCGCGGGCAAAAGCTAGTATCATATAAATATTTTATACACAGGAAGAACCTTTCCGCGTGAAAAATTAATTCAATCAATCAATTAAACCACGGTAAAAAAAATTAGTAAGTTAAAAGTAACATTTGCATTAATCTAGGACATGGCTTATCTGTGTGCCAAGTTTCATCCAAATATGATCAATCGTTTTCGGATTATTGAGTATCAAACATTCAAATACCCATATAAAATTGTGACAATAGCAGTAATTAAATTTTTGATCAACTAGTTCCAATTAATTTTAGAATTAATTTTAATTGATTAATTCTTGATCGTCATTAATGTAGGGCCATTTTAATAGGCCACATTTGACCTTAAATCGTTGCTTGTGTATCTTAATATATTTTATTACTCGACTGCGCCAGAAGAAGGGTTATGTTTTTCGAGTGTTTCTATGTATGTATATTTCTTTAGCACGCTCTGTAGCCTAAATGATTTGATAGATGTTAGCTTGAGAGGTATCGTTAAGTTCGTCTTAACTCTGAGAGCGATACTGAGTATATCCAAATTATAAAAAAAATATGCTATTCATGCGGTC
>WUAW01021022.1:1941-23346 GCA_017165845.1 Thaumetopoea pityocampa
TCAAAATACGATAACTTTTATGTATAGTTTATAGTATCATCTTAATATCAGCCCATACGTGTCCACTGCTGGACAGACTTCGACTATTGACGCCACACCTAACGGCTATGAACCGACTGCATTACGCGCGAACTTTATTAGGTCATCGATCCATTTAGTCACCTGGTCAGGGGTCGACCCAAATCATTCATCCCATTTCGGGGTCATCGTTCCAGCACTGTAAGGTCTATCAGTTCTATGAGCTACGCTCACCTTGTTTGATGCCACTTTAACTGTGAAACTCTGTAAGTTATGTTACTCTGGCTCTTTTGTGGATATCCTCAACTCGTATTCCATCTTGCAGAGAAACTTCGAGAATAACTCTTATTACACGCTGGGTGATCTTGACCTTTCATATGTGGCATGGTATAAATAAAAATGTAACTATCTATCATTATATACGATATTAACAGAGCTAGGATAAAAACGAAGGCTTTTAAATAAGGTATTAATATAGAAAACTTTCTACTAGAATGCTTCAATAGTGACTACCCTGCAAGTCCGCTCGCCGCCGCGCCCGCCCACAAAGACTACATAGTTAATTCAGAGGCTAGCAGCTTGAATCTTTCAACTTATTTATAATAAAGTAGGCATTTAATAGTCGCCCACAACAGGCCAAACAGAATATTAAATGAACATAGCCAAAAAAAATGTCGTGTAATACGAATGTAGTAAATCGAATTTATACTTAAAATGATTTTATGCATGATATTTTTTTACAAGTATCCTTGATATAATATTTTGTACACTTTCACACAAATTGATCTAGCTCTAAATTAGGATTCCTTGTATGATGATGATGATTACTAAAACATTCCTGCTCATCACACATTTATCCCTATCAAGATTCAAACTCGGGCCAATTACAATCTTAAAGATACTATTCCGACTTAAAAACTATGGCATGTTTCATGAAAATCGGTCCAGTAGAATTGGAGATACAGCTTCATCCCCGTTTTAGTAGCTTTTTATATAAATCTAAGGCTCTATATGTTCTAAGTCTTTTTATATAAATCTATGATTGTTTCGGGATTTCCCATGTAGCGGAAAATCGACATTCACGCGGGCGGAGCCGCGGGTAAAAGCTAGTTATTATATAATTGTATTTTGATTGTACAACTGTACGGGGAATGGTACAGACGCCGGTTCCTTGAGGATTTCTGTATATAAAATGACAAAGTGATAACTAAGCTCCATGTCTTAATTGCGTGGGCACTTTGCTTAGTCCACGAGATCTGAGGACAAAGCAACTATGACAAAGGAATATTTTTGATGAATCTTTGAGAAACGGGTGAGACGGGACAATAGGTATTCAAGTATTTAGATAAAGTGAAGGTAGTTTTAGAAAATATTGAAAATTTTAATAATTGTATGTGAGTAGCGCAGAATTCTCTAAACGATCAATCGTTGACAGTGACATTGACGCTGAATTATCCCGGTGAATCTTCTCACAAGGTTCTCAGAGTACCCCCTTGTTCTCGACAAAGGGAGTTACGCCATTAATATGTAGGGGCTATACAGCAAATATTATAAAAAAATATTATATAAAACTATTTAAGTATCCAAAACATTAAAACCGAATTCTCTGCTCACCCACACGGGATACCGGTGTGAGTGAATCAACATCATATTAATGTCAACATACAAACATTCTCTCAGTGATCACCACCACACCGAACAGCTGTAAGCCATCTGCATTCACTGATCGTCTGCCAGTTTAATTAGGTCATTTGCCCATCTATACCCTTAGTTCCCAAAATGGTCCAGGTGGACCACCAGGGTTCCACGGGAGACTCGACGGGGGTCTACGTTGGCGTACGCAAATTTCCATAGATCCAATCTTCACATTTTTTGTCGAGTTTTGGGAATATGGTAGAAATGTAGCTGCAGGGGGTCCACCGGAACCAGCTAAATTTTGAAAGTGGTCTATGAGAAAAAACGTCTGGGACCTCTGGTTTATACGATGGTCAACCCACATCACGCTTTCCTTTTTGGTGTTGCCACTCCAAACACTAAAATCCCCAACGTCTATCGGTTCTGCGAGCTACATGATATGTGCTTAGTTATCATTGTGACTCTAGTTCTCTAACGGATTTCCTCGTTTCGGATTCTATCACGATACTCTGAGCAATTTCTACAAAGTAAATTATGGTGCCTTTATAAACACTCATAAGAACCCACTTATTATAACTTGACTGCAACATATTTCGGTTGGATACCATAGTTTTGTTCTTGACAAGTAAATTATGTACGAGGTCGACTTTATATGGCAACTAATGTGGGTGGCCTATCTGTAGGCCTGTGGGCTTGCTTGCCTATTAAGCTACTAGATGCGAAGTAAGCGCATTGTGGAATAGCCAATACTAACATCACGTACTTACATGAATGACGTTAATAGCGATTTAAGAATTGATTAATTGATTTTATTTCTGATTATTATTTTATAATACGAGTATATTGAGTGTGCTGGAATAGCGACCCTAAATCGAAAAGGATTGCCTGCGACCTCCATTGATAACTTCGTGAAGGTCGCGGGCAATCGGTGGATGCAGGCGGCCCATAAGACTCGGTGTGGCGATCATTAGAGGAGGCCGTGTCCAGCAGTGAACGTCCGTGGGCTGATATGATGGTGATGAGATAGATACATATTGTATCGATATTCGTAATCCAAAGTGATTCTAGGGAAGTTACATATGACATTCGGTCCCTAAACTAACAATCGTTTGGGTCTTAAAGGTTCTGAATGGCGACCTTGAAGCAAATAAAAAGGTTTAGCTCGACCTCTTGATTACGTGGATCAATGGCCTAATTAAGGTCGTGGCTAATCGGGGGGTACAAACGGTTCACAGCCATTCGGTTTAACTTATGGAGGAAGCCTATGTCCAACAGTGGACGTCTCTCGGCTGACATGATGATGATGATGATGATGTAGACCACTGAAAAAATTGGTCTCAAATGGGTCATAAATAAATAGGATTAAAAATTCTTTTTATGCTAGTTCACCTCAAAAAAAATCGAAACTTGCTTGATAATCTTTACGTCATAGCCAACCCATGTACGTGTTGGACACAAGCGTCAGCATGGAGGCAACCGGTTTTGGAATCTAACATAGATAGCCTGTGATCTATTATTTCATATTCAAGTGGGTCGTTGAATTAATTAATATTATAATCTGGCCCACGATTAAAATTTACTGGCCAGGCCTTGCATAATTTAAAAGTTTTAATTAATAACATTTATGTAGATATTAAATGCAAATATATATATAAACGTATTTGTGGAAGCTGTCAGTACAACTAACCGCACAAATGACAAATCAAAAGGATAATTCAACCAATAAATGGGATTCCACTGGACTCGAATAATCCCTTTGTTCTTTATTAATTCCTACTAGTACAAATGCGAATGTTTAGATATTTTGATGTCTGGATATTAGTTAAGCAATTAGACCAGATGGGCTAGATGAATTTGGATGAAATTTGGTACGTAATTAGATTTAGTATGATACGTTTTATACCACGAGAAACGCCAGCAGTTAACCAAACGCACCGAATTATTTATAAAGTCAAACTTACTTCTCAGCTATCAATTCTTTATTTCTAGTCTTCCAGTAATCTTTAACCCCAAGAAAAGTTTCTAAGATGTTGCTGATGGGACATCTTATCGGGTAGACCGTTATTAGTCTTATAAATATGGACTTCGTGGGTTTGTTTTGAAGTTTGGCAACAAGGTTCTTGTGTAGAGTTACACTTAAACTCTATAATATTTTGTGGATTCTTATTTCTATCTCTATTTCTCTTTCAATTCTACCTACAGTTCAACCAAGATAACTCCTGTATTTGTGACGATGCATATGTAGACGCAGTTTCCATACTCCACGTTTAACAAACGCCATTGTGGCATAGGGTATGCCGATGACTTACCATTGTTAGGGCAGAGAAGTACCAAATGGTGGAAGCGATCAAACCAGAACAATTAAAGAGACCCAAATATTATAACATCGTAACATAACATAACATGGTATTGTTGTAACGTGCGTTATATGATTTAACTGTGAATGTAATCTTATACGAGTACTTTCACGACAACAATTCGTTTGTAGATATGCAAATATGACTATCATGTGTATGTTGTACAATGAGTGCATTTGCACAATAAATTTATCATTATTTTCCTATGACACTGTATGTAATAGCATATAAAAACATGTACTCTAATAATAGACTACCTAATATGACAAACTGCTAGATAAAAAATAAAAAGTCCAAGGATATACGTAAAATAACCAAGGAGAGCGCTGCAGCTCATGAATCATCGAGCTGCAATACGCAGACTATATGGGGTGAATTTTCAATTGGTCATGGGTTACCAAATCTGATAGTATAGGGAATAATAAAGAAAAGTGCTCAGAGGGAACTCCGTACCGATTTTAAAAACTAAATCTGTATATGTATTTAGAATTTTTATAATTTTTTTAAACAGATTTTATAGATTTATATATGTTACATAGGATCTAGCTAGATGGATATCTAGCTAGATCCTATCTAACTAGATCTAGCTAACTTCGAGATAGTGGTCAATCGACACTAATCCAATCGGTATTTAACCAGTGCGTGCTACCAGTGTTGACCTACCCATCACTCACAGACATGGCCACTGATTGTGGACCTCACAAGAAAGCTCAAGGTCACTCAGCGAGCAATAGAAAGAGCTATACTTAGAGTTTCCTTACGAGATAGATTTCGCGACGAGGAAAGCTTGCACTGCTTGGATTGTAAGGCTAAAACGACAGTGAACTGAACACGTCGTTCGCAAACCGATGGACAGAAATAAATAGTACACTCGAGTATTCATAGCAGTGACAATATTTCCGTTATATAACGTCTCGTCGCTAAGTTCTGTAAAAGGGTCTTTTGAAAAGAGTGCTAAGGACCTTCTGACGTCACTGATGTCGGAAACCTCCGTCTGAACAATGAGAGTAATAGGCACGCGTCTATTGTGCCGCAAATTGTGAGTTGAAGCGATTTTTGAGGTACAAGTTACAATTTTGAGTTAAGACTCAAAAGACGTTTTCTATTAATTCAATCTGGCGATTTAATAGATACGCCATATACTTATCAATTATAACGTATATCATATGAAAATAAAGCAATCACACTTCGAGTTGTTTGTATATCACAGTCGCTTAACTACTGTGATAAAAAAACAACTTTAACTACTGTTATAACATCGTATTTTCAAAATTTAAACAATAGATAATATAGCTGGTACGATGTCTTAATCTTGTACTGATACGGAAAAGCATTATAATAGATTTGAATGTTTACAAAATGTATCCACAATATCAAGCTATGAATGCTATTCATTCAAAGGTTGTCTTGGAGACATCGCACATTGCGATAATACCGCCCAATGTATATTATATGATACATCTTCTATTTCTTATTTATTATGTTTGTATTTTTTTATATTGGTGTTAAATAAAAAGTAATCATCATATTTCGACGACGTATAGCCCCATTGGTAGTGATATTGGTGACCCTGTTATTTGAGTCAATAGATCCCAGGTTCATATCCCTGTAGGTAAGACTTCATGTGATAAGCACAAATCTTTGTATCCATGCATGTTTATTAGTATTCATCTACATAAGTATGTACAGTAGTTATCTAGTGCCTAAGATATAGATAATTCTAGTTCGGGGCTAGATCAATTTATGACAGTGTCAAAAATCATAATTATAAATACCGTAAATTTATAAGTAACTAAATTTACTTGTATGTTGAAACTAATACGCTTGTATCACAAAAGTCAATATAATCTGTTAACTCTAAAATTGATGACAATATATTAATAAGGAATAATAACGTACTGTTGTACGAATGTCTTTATACATTTGATAAGTATTTACCATTCTCAATAAATTTGTAAATATAATTCATAGACAGTAAACAATTTTATGACTTGACTCCGCACTGTCTGTTGTGTGCGAGATCCCCACAAACTGTCGAGCATTTGAAAGGACCTACAAGACGTAGGCATCCTTTGTATGCTTGGAAACGGGTATTATATACGTATGGTATACATGAAAGTAGGGAGAGATCATTAAACAAAATGATAACATATTTCTAAGAATGTTTCATTATTAATTACTTCGTCTCCACTCACCTGTCATCTTGCAGTTGCTTCAACTCGCTAAGTTCCAACTCTCTCCTCAAATTGGATACTTCGCAAAGCAACATATCTCGTTCCGCTGAGACCTTCTCCAATTCAGCCCTCAACCGGATCACTTCGTTGGTGAGATCCATCGTCGCCATCTCGACCACTATCGATAATCGCTGTCGACACTATACATCGCTAATCACAACAACACTGGCGCGTAAGCCAATTACGATCGCGCATTTTAAATTACTAACATCAGAACGCACTCATCACTCTGTGAAAACAAGGATGGGGAATTCCAAAATTGTTTTCCCGAGCGCTTCGTAAAACTTTTTCAGTGTTCCACTGTTTTGAGCTCGTTCAGTCTACATGGCTGGCATCTGAAACAATAAATCATTCCGTTAGACATATAAAAAAAGCAAATTATTCAGCTGGTATGAGAAGACCTGAAATATTCAGCTCACAAAACGCTCTACAACTGTGCGACTATGATAATACAGCGCGTTATAAATAACTGAAATTGTTGACTGTAACTGGTTGTTTTCAGCAAATAGTTTTTTTTATTTGCATAACTTTCTTGTATTGCGCTCGAGCGAATGTATGAGGCATGTTAGTAATATCGTGTTTTGGTTGACTCCGAAATGTTGACGGTGTTCTTATGTCCTTTTAGATTGCTACGTTTCATTCCAGTCGTACGTCGTATTATATATTTAATACCACCTCTTCACCGGGATTATGTAATGTGTTATGTTAATAAAAGTTTTCTTTGTCCGTAAGTAATAGTAGTGAGTACGTTAATTCATAAAGTCCTTTATATTCGTACATCTAACAAAAGTCTACTAAAGTAGTACTCAGTTATATAACGTTCAACGATTAGTCAGCTATCACAATAGCTAAGTTCAGATCTAAAACTATCTAATGGTGAATCGTTGAACCGATAAAAGAAATAGTCATGCCTATTGATGTAATTGTAGAAAACGCTTGCTTATGGGAATCCACGAAACGTCTGTGTTACACTCTTCTACTAGACTTTGCGACGCCTAGAATAGTGAATTGTAGCATATGAAAAAAAAGAAATGTTTTATATTTTTATCTATTCTCCAGAGAAGCGGAACGTAAATACACTAAAACGCTGGAAATATATATAGGCTCGTCACAATCACATTCTTATTACGTTGTGTGTAACCTCGTGTGGTTGTTGTCTTTTTATAAAGTACCTCGGTAACCGAAATTCGCTTGGCATCTTTCATTTTTGCCTCGGGGATGTGATAACTTCTCATGTTGTGACATCTATTGTTGAATAGTTTTAAGTACAGATGGAACTATGTAATTTTGTTAACATAACATCAGATAGGGCGGATATTTCAAACTACTGGTACAATATTTTAAAAAATAATACTGGAAATGGCAAGAAGTATACATTTAAAGAGTAATTTCTACATAGAATAAGACAGAACAATACTTTATAATTATAAAGTCATTCAAATTAATTCTCTCAGTATTGCGGTTAGCATTAAAATACTGGCCAAAAGAGTACATGATAAATAGTTAAAATATGGTCCAAGTCACTGGCGATAAACTGAACATTTTGTTATACAGTACTCCCCAACTTCTTGGCCGCACTCAAGTGTGCGCTAATGCAATTCGCTCATTAATTTTGTATCCTACGGATCGGCTCGCAACTGCGGTTAGCCCAGCCAAGAAGATTGGAGATTACTGTAACTCATCGCTTCCCATTACAATTTACCGTAGACGAACAGTTCGGTTCTAATAATATCAACGTATCATCACTATTTATCAAATGTTTATATTTTTTACTTTATGTATAACATTTTTGATCTAATGTTTCTCAATGAAGAAGTACTTAAAACGTATTTTTACGCAAAAAGCACGTTTAGTTGATTTACCTTCCTGTGATGTCATTGGAACGAGTTATTGTCGACAACCTTATCGAACAAAAACTTTTATTAAAATCAACATATTCAATAAAATAAACTAAGTGTTCAAAAAAGGATAATACTTGTTTGCAATCCTAAAATTTATCCTAAGTTTACAATCACAGTTAAAATCATCCCAAAGTCGTCTATATCATCGATGATGACCTGCTGTCACACATTTGAAATTGATGAATCTGCGAGAATTCAATATTAACTAAGCAGGCGTCTACCTAAAAGTGAAAAATATGGGAAGTGGTCTACGAGACAAAAAAAGACCTCTGGTTTAAACAGCACCTGAATAGTTTGTAGTACTAAAAATACACTATGTGTTGTCGACACAATAATAGAGAAACTCCGTTTTTTTTTTCAATTAATGTCGCGTGAATCGGCTGAGCGGCTCATAAAGACGAGTAGTGTTATTCAGTTATTCAAGGAATAATTAATGCGATTACAAGACATCAACCATGCGCGGAAAATATTACAAAACGCTTTCTTTTAATAGAGATCTGTGTCCAACTATGTACATATCACCATTAACACCTGTTCATATTCATCCCCACTACAGGGGCACGGCCCTCCCCTTTTGAATTAGAATTGTGGACATGTACAAAGGCTGAATATGAAAATAGAGATCAGATTAATCAATAATCGCTTGGTACTTTTTAATTATACCAAACTAGATGGATCGATTCCGGGTGCGAGTTGCCTTGGTCGAGCGATTCGGATGAATGGACCGCCGACTCCAAGTAAGAATTACTTAATTTAACAATTATTAACGACGTTATGAAATAATTACCGTGCAGATTCGACGCCGGTTTCGCTATCGGCACCGCGGAAATATAATTATGAGAGTATTCGAGGCTTCAATTTTCAATGCTTTTGTTATTTTTATAGCATTTTATCAAGACCAAGCAAAATCTGTGGTAGTACTTTTTAAGATACATTTTACGATTAATATTGATGCGTTATTAATATTATTATTACTCTGAATGTAAATCTATAAACTTAAATACGCTTTTTTAAGATATTTATTTTTCTTATAATATACAATTATTATAATTACATAACCTTCAAAGAATACACTCCTCTCCAATCAAAGTCCGCCCATTTTATATTTTATAATTATATATCTTTTTGATGTACCAATGAAAGTGTAATTTGTTTCAAATGTCAAAAAATGGGCGTCCGAACTGTACCTATATCCGCGCGTGAGGACAGAAGGATGCGAAACATAGTATAGAGAAAAATCAATTAAATCGAAAAATTAAAGCGCTGAATCTGATAATGCTGACGTAATAGTAGTAGTTAGTGTAATAGTAGTGTTAGCTGAATAATATTTAGACCACAAACCGGATGTAATTCTAATCCATTTATATCGATAAGAGTTTGAATGTCTGTAGGTGGCCACTTAACCGTTATGTGCGCTAAAAACTCTTTTTTATCACACTTTCACTTAAATTGATTTAGTTACAAACCTAGATTCCTTGTATCTTGGATACTAGATAACGATAAATTTACTTACATAGATAAATAATAATACATATACAGATAAATACATCCACAGTTTGCCACTACCAGGAATCGAGTCCGAAACTTATCACCACAAAAGCAGAGACACTGCAACTACCAATCAGTCGTCATTTATCATTTATATATATATAAAAAAGATTCTGGTATGTCCCATATATAAAACAATATTACCAAAGCACGTTGAATGAAGTACAACAAATGTAATTTAATTAAAATTTCCAGTGTTATACCGCTTATAAAGATTAAAACTAGCTAAAATAAAAGTATTTAAAGCTAGCTGAAACGTTACGTATGTGTCCTTTTATAATTTAAAGGCGTTTAAACTTAAAATATAAATGAACTGAATGCAATCTTCACTTTTTGCACACCAAAACGTTTTAGTAAAACACGAAACAGAGAATGTGGTCATAATCGCACAATTGTCTAACTCAGGGCCGTTTTAGGCAATGCAGAGGCCCCTGGAGACCCCTTTACAGAAAGCCAAAAATAGATGAATGCAAACATCAGAATGTACTTTATATAAATAAAACATCCATGAGTTTGTGATGTAGAATTTGTAGGGTACGCGTATAAACAGCATTATCATATTATGATTCAATGAACATCTATAGCGATCTCCAAAATGGCTGCTAATACGGATATTATGACAAATCTTTTATAGAGAAATCGTATGTCAATGGAGCTTTAAAACACTGAGAAAAATAGTTCAAAACGGTTTACTAAAATAAACAAATAAATGAACATACAGAACACTGAATTAATCAAGATTAAAGAATAATTAAAATATTCAAATAAATGCGAAAAACACTGCTGCCATCGCCATCTATGAACGTTCGATAACAATACATACTAAGGTGCGCATGCGCACCGATCAGCTGTACACGATTTTAATATAAGCCTCGTGACGATAGATGTCGCCCAAACAAAGCAAAATACATATCAAGTACTTGTTAAACACCCAATCTTAAAACTGCAAATATCTATAGGTATTTGCGGTTTTAAGAGTTTTTATGGCAAAAATGTGTTAACATAAAAAATAAAAGTGTACTTTCAAAGATAGCGGGCGCGCCATAGGAATGTGAGATTTTTTTAACTTGCATTCATTACAAAACCCTATGAAACAATAATAAAAATAAAGTTATATTTGATAAAAACAATTAATTATACCAATGCTGAATATATAACCCATTAGCATAATTATGAAACTATAGATTACCTAAATAGATGTGCTCATCTACCCTGCTCATACCAAACACATACAATAATTATATATTTACCAAACTAACCACATTTTCAATTAAAAAAGTATTGTAAATAAACAATATTGTGTAATAATCATATGGAATTATGATTATGACCTAAAAACCTCTGCTTATCGTAAATCGCGATAATACCTACATGTTTCATTATCGTATTAAATGATTTATAATGCCTAGTACTTTTTTAAACGTTTTTAGCGGCTACCGCAAACATACTAAACAGTATTTGTAGTTATCATAATTGTGACAAAGACAATATTAAATTAATAATTTCAGATGTATTCGCAAAAACGTTCGCAAATATTAAAAATATTTGCACCGAACTGAAATGGTTCCAACTGTTACTTCACCAGTTTCATGCAATCAAAAACTAATTTAGTTCAAAGTACAAACCGCACACATGACTGGATTACCAAAAAGTTAAAAAAAGCCCAATTGCATCAAGAATCGAAAATATAGAAAAGGCTGACCAAACGGCCTTTAGAATCAAACCAATTAAAAGCTTTCATTTAAAGTCAGGTAGGAATAAAATTGGTTAACCGGCCTCGCCAAATGTTAATCTCACTCTCTTTTACCTCCCATTTTCCGGCCCGTATAAAGTAAACACAGTTAAGATATGTAGGATTTCGGATCGGGCGTACAGGAAGTGACGTTTTTATAGTTTCAATGAAATTTATTTTATGTCGAATTTAATTCTGTAGATGTCAGACTTTATGCTGTTTGTATAGTTTCTTAGGAGTTTCATGTATTGGCTCATGAAATTCTAAAACAAAATAAAAGTATTGAAATTCATAATGGAGTAAATATTTAAGTATTTTTAAAGCAAAATCTCAAATATGAAATTATGTTTTTATACAATCCACTAAATTAAGATAATTTGACATAGGTACATAGCTAAATCTTAACAAATAAGCAGTTTCGTAAAAAAATAAATAAAAAATGTACTACAGGATTTGATGTCAAAGCATAAAATAGAATTACTGTTCTATGTTACATGAAAATCCTACGTTGCACACTACAGGAATGTACGGGAAATATAGCAAGGGCGTATAAATTAACTCCATGTTGTAAAATTAAACTAATTGAATCATCGTTCGTGCAGAACGGCAAACGTATCATTTATGATCACAAAATCTCAATGTAGAACCCTATTAATAATTGCATCGCCATAACTAATCGATTATTCAGTATTCTGTAGAGATTCAATCAATACTTAATGTTTAATTGGAACAGCAACTATGCTGTATAATTGAATTAGAAACGAACTTTGTTTAATATAAAATATTTGTTATTGTTTTAATAAATTTTTGGAACTAAAACAAATGTGCAATCGAAGGGCAGAAAACTTTTATCAATCATATCTCGAGAAGCTATTGTTGATAAATGATCTCCTGATTAATATATCATTATGTTACTCGAATAATACTAACGGTTCCGACACAGCTTTTTTCCCAGAAAATGACAAATCTCTTATAAATTTCGAGACCATAATTTGAATTGAATTGAAACTCAAATTGTCATAATCATTACACATTTTAGAGACTATTAAGATTTTTTTTTGTTTAGTCAAGTTATCCTTAGACAAACTTAAAAATAGCCAATATACCAATGGAGATTCAACGTGTCTCAATCGTTAATACAGTATGAGAAGTCGCAGTAGGATGAATTAAAAATTATATAAATCGATCAAATTTAGTACGTACTAAATGAAAAAACAACAAATCTCTACACCACTATTATTATAAACACGAAAATGTTGAAATTAATAACAATGTTGACTAGGGCCAGAAAGTGATATGAGCTGATACGATATGTACAGCACGCGGGCAGAGACGCGAGAAAACTTACTAAATAAAAAAGTAAATTTGGCTGTTTGTCTAAACTATACCGGGCTTAACTATAACTGAGTAAGAAGTGACATTTTCAAATAGCACTTATGATGTAAAGCACAATTAGCAATCACCATCCAATGGCCTTCAAACCTGACACTACATATCTAATTATCTGATGATGCTATATTATGATATCATCAATGACAACAATATAAATAACCTAAAGCAATTTCTGTTATTTCACACACACACACACGAATTGTTTGCTAAAAATATCGCAGCCGTTCACTTAGTAACCAACCAGTTGTGTTGTATTGTATTGTGACAACTACGGAGTAGTCATCGAATGACTGGACACATATCGCCTTTGAACTTTCAAATATTCACATCTGATTTAGACCTTACTTTTTTGTCACAAATTATTATCTTTTTGAGCGTCGCTGATCTACGAAGCAAATCTCTGCTACCTAATTTCAAATGATAGACCCTTAGTTCCCAAAGTGGTCCAGGTGGACCCCCAGAGGTCCACGGGAGACTCGCCGGGGGTCTAAGTTGGCGTACGCAAATTTCCATAGTTAGATCTAATCTTCACAGTTTTTGTCGAGTTTTGGGAATATGGTAGAAATGTATCATAGCTGCAGGGTGTTCACCGGAACCAGCAAAATTTTAAAAGTGGTCTATGTGAAAGAAAGTCTGGGAACCTCTGTATTAGACTATTGGCCATTTGACAAAAAGATGAATCAGCGTCTAGAGCAACCCAGAACCGGTCACCCTCGTCGATGGGAGAGACGAGAAGAGAACAAAGCTAAAGGCCACGTTCTTGCATAAAGGCGTTCAGTAGGATACTTAGGTAGGTAGGTAGCTGTGTGTAGTTGTGTGTGTGTGTGCGTGTGTGTGCGCGTGGACGTGTGCGCGTGGGCGTGCGCGTGTGCACGTGCGCGTGTGCACGTGCGCCTGTGCGTGTATGTTTGTGTGTCTCTCTCCCACGTGACAGACGGTGATACTGAACACTATACTACCGAAGAATTGGGATAGGTAGAGAACACTTTTTTGCCACTTACTACGAACAGTGACTATCCGTAGCCTACATTTCGCCTCCACGGGAAACGAGACGTGTCGGGTGGCGAACTATGATGCCGCCATTTTTATAAGGTACAAAATTGTTGAAGTTCCCACGAAAAGCAACAGGTTCACCCAAACAAAACCTCGCATACTTATACTTGGGTTAGGCTAGCCATCGTCTTGGGTCTAGCCATGCAGCCATCGGTGGGGCAGCCAGGTAGCTACTGGCTCAGTGGAGAAGAAAGGAAAAATGGTGAGGTAAAGAAGGTGTATTGAGCAAGGAATATGGAATTTGGGAAAAGAATTATAGGCTATAGGAATATTAAAACATGAAAGCTCACGACCTATTTTGTTTTTCTTGTGGATCAGGCTCCTGATACGTAATGAGCCCACTCCATCATGGATGCATTACCCATGTAATATGATATATTCATGCAGATAAAACCGAGAATAAACCTTTGTAAACAATACGCTCATATCAACCTACTTAATCGGTGGTCATCAAGAGTTGTCAGGATAATATTCATACTCGTATTTTTCCAATGCTTATAATTATCATTTCCAGTCCATATTCGTCCCCATTATAGGGGCACGGACCTCCCCTAATAAGGAGGAGGATTAGTACGTACTCTACCACACTGGCCTAACGCGGGTGGGTAAAGTTTATTTATTTTTTACTTATTTAAGAATATAAAATAAATAGATAAACAAAATTGATATTTAACAGAGACAGATATATGGAAAACGATAAGATTGACTAAACAAATTATGACAAATTCATTTATGAAATGGTTTATTGTAACTATGCGTCATGACTAGCCGTCTGCCAAGTTCGACATATAGTTTGTGAGATTACTAAAAATAAAGGTCCCTAAATGTTAAAAATGTTATTCGCCTAAAAACCTAGTGCCTGTACTTCATAATCAAACTATTTCACAGTCATATAAACAATATGACATGGTTTAAATTTAAACGTAATATCTGTCTTACACGCGATGTTTTTCTTTGATGTCGTGTCTTTGACTCTAAAACCAGGCGGTTTGGTTCAAGGTTACGAATCTACTGACATACCCTTATAAACAAACAATGAAAGTGTACTATATATACTGATTGATATTTTGAAGCTATAACATCACGATAATATTGATGCGAAAGTGCGACGGGAATAGTCCATGTAATAATATTTTCTTATTCTGCCTGACATTACTAAATCAGCAACGCGTTTCACATGACTATGATTCTATGGACTGTGAACGCTTCGATCCATCAGAACAAAATGTACTTCGAAGATACTATTTCGTAATTCGATTTAGACAAGAGTCAAACAAACTTTCCAAAGCGACAGAGAATTCATTGTAATAAAAACAGTCTCATTTTAAAATAGTTTTAAAGAAAATATTTAAAAGCCCTGCCATTAATTTCTGCAATTTTATGTACAATTAATTCAAAAGCTTAGACTTACATAGCGCTATTTAGACATTCATCATTAAATGACTAGACTGTAGGTGTCCTGTCTCTAATTAATAGCAGTTCTGCATTCGACCTCAAACTAGTCATGAGGAAGAAACTCATTAAAAGTAAGTGTCGTTTAGTTTCTTACGAATGAATCCGATTTTATTTTCGCTTACTTAGATCATGGATATATTGATTTTTTTATGAAGATTAATCATTTACCATAACAGATCATTTGGCAACTGAATAGATTAATGTTTGGCTCATATCTATACGTACATATTTATTTTATTAATTTTAAAGAGAACCAACAGCTAAAATAACGTCAAAATAATCACAATAACCTAGAAAGCATTAAGGCAATTATAGATTTCTGCAGGTAAACGGAGATTTTGAGCTGAAAACACAAATACATCGACTACAAAAACATCGGTAAACCGAACTCACTTAGATCCGAACAATTATAGTAATAAAAAATATAAAAATGCTTCATATATTGAAAAGGAACTCACTCAATACGTTTTGCTGTATTCGGCTTAGTGTTGAATAGATCGAGATTGAAATTCTTACACAGTTGATTATGTCTTAAGAGTTTTTATTAAGCTAGTACGTTTTAACACCCTATGTACATCGCCAATTACCATCAGGTGGGATTGTAGTCAAGTACTAGCTTAAATATGGTAAAAAAATTGTTATTCACACCCCAAAGGTGAGAGTTTTGGCTATATTTTATGGAAGCCGGTGGGAGATAAATCATTGCTTTTTATCTGAGGACCTAGACGGAACACGTACTTCAAGATTAGAAAGAAAATCAAGGCAGTTATTGATACCATAAGAATAGGTAGGTCAGCTATTTGGCGCTTATTTTCGAAAGGTAGAAAGTGATGTTTACGACAAAGTTCTAAATGCTGGGATGAATTAAGATGTTCTTAAACAGATACATAATTTTTTTCTGGATCTTTTCCAAGCGAGAAACGTAAATGGCATAAAGGAAATTCCAAAGTTGTACATGAATATAATATAGGATAATAGCATTCTGTAATTGCTAATAGTGCCGCCAAATAGCTAACTAAAATAATTCATCATCATCATGATGACGAGGAGCAGAACAATAAACATAGACAGTGATCATTACGTTTGACAAGAGCGAAAAGCATTATGTGTGACGACCTTAGGTATGTTGGAGATACTCCGAAATCTCTATTATGAACCGGTACTCCTCTCGTGTGCCGCGTATATTTTGAGTTCGTATTAGAGGAGGTATTCAGTCCAGTTTTCTTCTTGGCTTTATTAATCCCAACCATTGTTCCAAGGTTTCGCCTTCCTACAAAATCTACACCACTTTGTTACATCTTCAAGATTCTCAATAGTGATTCTATTCAATATTCTGACTCGCGACATCTAGCCGGCACTTTTAGGGCGAGTAGAGGGATCGTTTTCACATGAAATGCGGGCTATGTACTCATCTTCGCTACCTTCAGTCTAAAATCATTGCTTTCAAACATATCCCTTTACATTTTACACTTAATTGCGCTCCGTCATGTCGTCAACAAGTGCTATATCATCAACGCACATCAGCGGGCACGGAAGCTGTAACTGCGTCAAGCGTTAGGTTAAATAAAAATTGATTCAGCGTGGAGCCTTCTTTTCTCACTGTAACTGTTTGCAGTATCTTCGCTATACTACTTCATTCGGAAGCCTAAGTGCTTTGTCTCTTAATCTGTGCGATATGCCCGTTATTTTAAAGTCATACCTCAAAGAGGGACAAACCTGAACGACATAAGGACATATCGGTTGTTTTGTTTATAATCTGATGCATAAGGCAAGGCGCAGTAGTCGTAGATAGTCCACAGTGCGTCAGGACACTTTTACTCGCATTCCTAATATGTATATCTGCGCTGGCGCAGTTTCACTTGGATCGTTCGTGGCATACCAAACTTACGTGATTTATATACGGCGCCGAAGACAGAGTTATTCTGTAAGGGCCGCAAGATTTATTACATATTTTATTGCGTTTAAATTGGAGTATGTGGCTTTTTATACAATTTGTGGGTTACTGAATTAAAGTTGTTTAATTAGTAGTTAATTGACATGGATTGAAGTAAATGCGAGAGCTTGAGGTTATTAAGAAATAAAATAAACTCGATACTATTTGTATCCTCTCAATTAGTTGTAGAGATTAAAGTTAACCACGTTTGTCTTAATGTTCAAAAATCGATCGATGCCTTGTTATTTTTCTGAATTTAATTAGCGGGACTGTGTCGGAATCATAATTCCGATGCCCCAATCTCTTAACATCGAAAATATAATTTTAGTTCCGAATTAAAAACGAGAACTTATCTTTGCGTTAAATATTTTCGTAATGATTAATATTCAAAACATATCTTTTATATTTAATAGAACCATTTATCGAAGAAATGTCATTACGGCACACAGCATGATTTTTTTAAATGAGCAATAGATTAATTGGTGTTGATAATTAATGATTGATTGAAATATAAAATTGATTACTACCAAAAAAGTGTCAACATGGCTGCTAATACGAGCTGCTGCTAATAGAAAGTTTAATAGCATTTAAACTAGTTTTCTTTGGGTGTTGGTAAAGCTATTTTCGCAGTAGCAAAATTCAGTTAAAAAACTACATGTATGGCAAGTTAGCAGAATAAAATAGTTCCTTTTTCCTTTTTACTGAGATTTAAGAGGACAGAATGGTGTGACGATTTAAAGTACTGAGAAAGTATATCTGTAAGATATACTTTGATATGGTTATACTTGAAAGACGACCTCGTAGCTTTTCTATTAAACGCTGGTTGGATCTCGTAAAACAAGATATGGAAACTAATGGACTCAACACTGAGAATATTGAAGTTCAAGCAGAGTAGATTGAGACGGACTCTGGCAACAAAACCAGGATTAATAACTCCAGTAGAAGAAGTGATGTGATGATTTGACGACGATCAAAATACTCTTCATCTGTTTCCGCTCTAGGCTCATACTCATATTTAGTAAATAACTCCACATTCATTTGCCAATATAACGGTTTAATTCCATCAGTGTGTGACACTGTGCCATTGTTGTAAGGCACAAATATATGTCTCGGTGGACCTATCAATCTATCTATGAACCTAAATTTTATTTCTCTGTTCTTATTCACGAAAGAACTTCAGCATTATTCCGCAAGAAAAAACATCAAACGCTTCATTTCTTCCGCGGATCACGATTTTTCCCTCGATAATATATTTTGATGTTTGTCTACATACCAAAACGAGCCCAACTATATGTAAACGACAGTGACAGACGAGGTGACAGCAAGAGTATTTTAGAGACCTTTCCACACTTCCCGACTGTTGGTCTGCGGTGTTGAGTAATTGCGGACGTATCGTGTACACACATTAGGAGCGTTCACAGGCTTCCATAAAAATAACTTCCATGTTACATACAAAACAAATGTAGTAGAAAATAAAGACTTGAAAATATCCCAGAAGTTGTTTTTCTTAATTAGCCCAAGTAAACGAGCATGATAAACAAAATTGCAATGAAAGGAACATATGTATGAACTGCTGCATGGTAATAGCGTTACTCCATCTCTTTCCGTGATTACTATGAGAACTAGTTGAATGAACCAAGATAATAGATAACAGCGTTATCAGCGTAATTAATATCTACTACTGTCTTCAAAAGGCTTGCCAAGTGTAAAGATTGTGGCTGGTGTTACCCAAAAACTGTCTAGATTTTGCATGCAAGACTGGTAGAAAGATAGATACAATACCGAGAATGGAGATAAGCTATAAATTATTATCATCATTATTACATAGCCAAGCCGCAGGTTTTAGTTAATTTTACATGAACACTCTTGTAGTCAGTTCAAAACTGGGTATGCAAGAACAATACCATTACTAAAACCTGATTTGTTGACGTAATACCAAGACTGGATGAGTCTCGTCTTGGTTTTGCATAGGCAACACTACTAAAAACCTGATTTACTGGTACATGACCAAGACTAAGTCAATCTCGTATCGGTCTTGCATAGGTAACACCAATTGCAGCAATTGCCTCATTTTATGAATAAGCTCCGTGTCTTCCAGTGGGCTCCTACGGTCTGATGATAAACATTAATATTTTCAAAGTTTACCTTTTTAAATGGTTAGGTAGAAAAACTTGACAACACACGGAATCCCCGTCCCTTCCAGGACGTTACCCACGAATTATTTCTGTATTTTACTTATAGGAGTTGGTACTTGTCGTCTTCGAGAAGTTGTGATATAAATAATCCTCATCTGATTATCTACTGAAATGTTTTAGAACCAGTGACTTTGGAAAAATTATGTACAAAATTCGCCACAAGAACTCGGGATACAAGAAATATGCGTTTGAAAATATGCCAACTGTTTGAATACCACTAACTACAACTATTGTACTATTATATCCGTTGTTACGGAGACTTGTCGTCGTAAAGTATAAGAAGGCTTTGTTATAAATAGAGCTGTCAAGTTAAGTGTGGGGTATATCAGTAGAGGATTTGAAATCACTATAATGTAAGAAAATGTTCCGTCGTTTCAGAGGTGTCTGGTGTTTGATTGAATATGTTGACTGATTGAGAGACAAAATCTGTAACGAGGAAATCCGCAGGAGAATAAATCACCGATATATCTAAAAGGATTGCAAGACTGAAGTGGCAGTGAGCGGGGCACTTAATTAGCAGAACCGATTATTTTACAGAGCGAATGCCGGCTGAGGATGGGCACTACAATTATCCTGATTCAACGAACATCTACTGTGAATGATCGATGCTAGAGTGTAAAAATACTGGAAAGTAGATCACCAATTTACTTATTATCTATTACTGCCTAATAGACTACTAGGCACTAATAACAATAAAATAATTTTAGCGTTTTATGCACTACCGCAAAGCTCTACGACAGCTGGCATGGACCCCTTGCAGGACATCGTCTAGGCCTAAGGGTCAATATAGACCACTTTGTGTATCAATACACTAGAGGCATAACTTAATCCTCAGGAGTAGCAACGATACATCTATAATATCGGTAAAAGGAAAAATTGACAAAGCTATTTTTGTTTTGTTTATTTCGTTTAGGTCAGAGAGTAGTCTTTTACCTTGTCCGGCAAATAGACTTAAGTATACGAGTAAGCAACTCTGGCCCACCGATCTAATACTGTCTCTTACTCCTGAGTTAGTAGTATTCCATATCCTTTTCTAAAATTTCATATTCCTTATCCCATATTCCGTATATTCGTGGGAACGTAATGAGGAACTTTAACACTTTTGAACCTTATACAATAGCGGCGTAGATATACTAATACATACATAAAAATATACTAAAATACATTAATAAATATTTCTGATAATTTACGTAAAAGTAATTCACATATTTTAACTTTGAACGAGTCACGGGTATAGCAATGACACGTAGTCAATTTTACTTTAGTACAGTCGATGAAATATCTTCTCGACCCCTGCCAAGAACCAAGCTTGGAGATTATGACAAATTTCCCCGTAAATAAGACGAGGCATCTAACAATCGACATGGAAATACGGATGCATAGACTAGAAATGTTTTTTGTTGACTAGAAATTTTACAAAACAGTAATCTTATCTAGGAACATTTATATCAATGCGACAGCATTAATAAAATATTTCATCGCAATATACCTCTTATATACGTGCCTTTTAAAATGAAAATGAAAACGTCCCCGTAAACCTTCCGTTGTTTATTCTGCGCAGTTTTCAGTGAAGTCTCGCCGAAAGGCCATCAACTTGGTTATGAAAAACAAACAGTGGAAACATCGTTGTTGTTCTATCCCGGTTTTGTCGCTTTTGCACTTATTAAATGTTGAAGGCTTTTGACTTTCAGTAGATTTTGTACGTATTTTCAAGAACGTAGAATATCTAATTCATGATTTAAAACAAATCAGATTCATTTATTAAATCACTTGCTTGTATGACGTTACTGACAACATTAATATTTGTCAGTGATATTTTTTCAATGTTCCTATTGCCAACGGAAGATCCGTCGGCAATAGGCGAGTTAAGCCCACTCGCTCGTTGATGACTTACGGCTCTGAGACGTGGTGCTTCACAAAAGGACTTTTTCAGAGGCTCAATGTCGCGCAGC
>WUAW01021022.1:33233-45593 GCA_017165845.1 Thaumetopoea pityocampa
CAGACTAAGTACCTACTCCCTGACCATCGACGGTTTATCTATACTATTATAAAATTGTTAAATGTCAAAGATTGAAGATACAGCTTGAACCCTGTTTTAGTAGCCGCCGTTAAGGTACGAGAGGTCAAGTAAAAGTGGTTCTTAGGTTTTTTATATAAATCTATGATTGTATCGGGATTTCCCATGTAGCAGAAAACCGACAATCACGCGGGCAGAGCCGCGGGCAAAAGCTAGTATAATTATGTTATGAAAATTCATTCCAAACATTCATCATGATCAACATCATCATCAACCTGTGGAAACCCACAGTTGGACATGGACCTCTTCCTTAATAAGGAAGGATTTGCCATAATCTCCACGGTTGGCAGTCGTCATCTTGGAGATCGCAATAGACGTTGAATAAATAACAGGATAACGCTGCTTCTTATTATTCTAGTGTATCCCTTGTCTGGTCCTCACAGCATCTACAAGAAGAAATGGATTGACGCTATTATTATGCGGCCGCCACACAGCACTTACAACATTATTTTTTCTCAATTCCTTCTCGTTGATCTTCACATCCTAATTCTTCGGAAAAATCAATCGCGTACAATCGTAAAAAAAAAAAAATGCGTACCTATCAAAATTGATTAAAAATACTCATAAGAGGCGGCCCGAAGCGATAAAAAGCAAACAGTGAAATATTAAAAAAAACTCTCTTGGTAGTTCTAAGGCGGCTGGGACGACAAAAAACTATCCATCGTCCGAATCCACCTAGACATCGAAAATTATCTTTTAAAATTCTTCCTTTTCCCTGTACGTATGACATATGTAAGTAAGGCGAAATTATTATCCTAGTATATTAACCTTATGGCTAGCAAAATGTGTTTATAATCGCGATCACTGGAGACGTGCCATCTGTTACAGAGTAATAGAATTTATCCCTATCATGCCTGTTGATTACAAAATGTCGTAACAACATTCTAAAATATAAATGTTGTGTCAATTGTTGAAAGTATAATGTCGAGTATAAGACTGCGCGATTTATATCAGTTTTGCATAAAAAGAAAAGGTTCAGTCAAAAAAATTATTAATTAGTAGTGTATGTATTGTTTGATTATCCATTTATTTGTGTGAGTTTGGCGACAGCGGTTCCTGTATAAATTTCAATGTATTGTACTTCCCGATTATGGTAGTTCTATAAATTTTTGTATATGACCACAAATGTTTGTACCAAAGTCATGAACGTTTTATCTATATAAATATTCTTCCTTTTCCAGGCAGTTATTAATACTTCTGTTACCGGGGTTTGCCTCCCAATTCATTCTCCTCTACTATGCCTGATTTTCAATATCTTCCGTGGTAAGAATATTGGCTTTTATGCCATGATATCAGGCCTTCTTAAGCCAGATCACACGAACCTTCTGAAATTAATCTGCAACGTCATGAACAACAAGACTCCCCTAGAGGCGAACGTGAACAATAAAAATGTATTTATTTGAAAGAATGAAGATCATGAGTGCAAATTAAATTACAAACAGTTTATCTAAATCTAATTTGTACGAAAATTTTAAAATAATCGTGACTCTCTTTACATTCATATTATGTTTGATATTAGTTTTAATAAATACCTAATTATATTCAAAACCTTTGTATTATAAATCCTACCAATCACCATAAAAGACTAAATCAAAGTGCTGCATTCTACGATTCCATCCAACCAATCTTCTTAAAAGAGAATGACAAGTTACGTAAGTCCATGGATCAATCAATCAATAGTAAGGTCATCAGTAAGGATGTTGATAATGGGATAAAGTCTAGAAGACTGAGTAGGTAGCAGCAACTTAAAAGTCGAGATTTATTTTGTCAGGGAGAAGAAACATCTAAAAAAACCATTGATGCTAGTACACCCTTCACAAAGTAATTAGCGAACGGGCAAATCCTTCTTTGACGTTATCTCATATTGAAGCGTACAGGGCCACATTCAGCCCTTTGATGTCGGCCTGGCCGAAAATCCAGGTAGTCAGTTCAACCCGCGTTAAAGCGTGCCCGTGTCAATGTATTTCTGGACGCGTCCAAAAATAATGCACGTTAATTAAGTTCGGATCAGGTGACATTAGTATAAAGGAGGACAGAGAAGCGATGCTGTGATTATCTATTTTGAAAACTCTACAATAATGGCAATGATGATGCGATTAGTTTAATGAGAGTTAATATTTACAAGAATGATGATGATAAGGCGAATTGTTTAATGAACGTCGTAAATATTTACAAAAATGATGATAATAAAGCGATTAATTCAATGAAAATTCAGAAACTTCAAAAAACTGATTATGCTAACGCGAATGTGAACGCGATGTGTGTGTGCGAATTTAATGAAAGTTGAAAATATTTACAAGAATAAAGATGATAAAATGATTTGTTTAATGAAAGTTGAGAAACTGCAAAAAAGCTCACGATAACGCGATCTGTTTAATAAAAGTTGAAAATATTTAATTGAGCAATTTTATAAAAACAATTATACCCCAATTGTATATTGAATTTTAGTTGAGTCCTAATTACGCCCTAATAAGTATATCACGAGATAAAATAACATTAAATATTTAAATACTATAATGATGCAATTTCACGTAGATAATCAACACTTTTTTAAGAATATATTTTAAATTATTATTAATAATACTTATAAAGCAACAATACAAGTAATAACAGGGGCATTATTTATAAATTGTGAATCTTAAATCATTTATTGTAATTTGAATAGTCACTCAAATTATAAATATAAAACCAAATAGCATTAAGGGGAAACCGTAGCGTGTTGTTTTTAAAAATAACAACGTTATGTTTACATATATAGATAGAAAACACTAGTGAGCCGGTAAAGGCAATAATAGTGACGTCGGCACCGCTTTTGCTTTTATAAAATATTATGTAATTCGTGCTGTTGTTTCATCAAATCAATTTACATACAATTTATGTTTTTTCAAGATGATAATTTGACTCTTCAAAATATGCATTCAGTTAACGAAAATCTGGTGATGATTATTCATTTATCCTATCCTTCCGAAATACCACATAGACCGCTAGCTTCGACCAGGGATGTGGTATTTATGCAGTCAATTCCTTAGTATATGTATTATAAAATAGCTTATTAAATAATTACAATTGTTACCAAACCTCATAACAAAATATAATTTTTAACAATTCAAAAGAAATCAAGTTTCTATGATATTAACGAACATATTTCAGTGGTTTTTTCTTAGCTTTAGCACATTTAAGTTTGATCCTGCAAAGAACTATATTTCATAATTAATATCAATATAATTATGTTGTATTACTCAGATGTTTAATATACATTTTATTGCAAACTAGTTAATGATATAAAATCAATTTAGTTGATTGAAATTGTACATGTTTGACAGTTCAGTCACTTTATACGCCGGCTATGATCCTTAGATAATTAATGTAGGTATTATAGCTATGCTTGAGGCACTATCATTCAACCTCGACAACTTTGAGAAAACAAGATATATGCACCAATCATGCAATCATCCTGCAAAATGTTGCAATTCCCACCACACAAAAGAAATTGACTAGGAAGATTGAACCTAACATTAAAAATCAAAATTAAAGGAGCTAGCTAGTAGAAGTAATTTACCTAAATTACTTCTACTAGCTATACTACTACTTATCTAAAATGGACCAATGGATACATTTTAAGTTCTTTTAAACAAAGGAAACTTCCAGAAGGAATTGAGCGACTTCAAGTTTCAAAAACTGGCATGTCACAGCAATTGCTATCTCGTCAAAGATTACAGCAATATCGCTTTATTAGTGATTGATTCGTAGCAACGGAACCTATAACCTAATTTTCGAACACCGCGTGCATATGACGTAATAATAATCAAATACAGAGTCACATATCGAATTTACTTCGTTTCATGGAAATGTGTCGACGGAGATTTTTCTAATTTTGATGTGAGATGATATTAATATATTTGTACTCACTAAAAATCAGGGAAACTGTGGACGACGATTAAGTACGAAAACATCTGAAACAAAGATATTTTTATTAACAAAATTAGCAAAATAAGCATGCTATTCAAATTATCGAATCATTAGGTGTAGCACTACTGTTATAGCATAACCCCTGTATTTTCTATAGTAATTATTCTTCCTCTCCATTGGCCCATGGATAGGCACTAGTGGACATATGCCTCCTTTTTTAAAAAGGACGGTATTGCCATAATCTTCACGCTTGGCTTGTCTTGGAAATCGCAGTAGATTTTGAAAGAATAACAAGATCACACTGCTTCCCATTATCCTGATACTTCCCTCAACTGATTCTTACTGCATCCACGGAAAGATATGAAGTGACGCTATTATTAGGCCGGCCCTACACAGCAATTATTATCGGCCAGGAAATCTAATAGAAAATATAAACAAAATATAAACATATAAGCCTTTTTCATAGAATTCCAAAATGATACATATCGCCATGCAACCTTGACAGATGGCGCTATTCTCAATATCAACACAGATCAATTTTTATAAGTCAAAGCTAAGTAACGGTGGTGAAATTCACAAAAACATTTAGTCAAAAACTCCCCGATATCATCTTTTGAGGCGGTGGCAGGCCTCGCTGCGTATAATACACTGGTTGGAAGATGTCCCCTTGTCCAATACTTCATGCCACAGTGGTTTTATATGTAACTAATCTCTGGTGATATTACTATTATTGCGGTCATTCAATTAAGATTAAAAATAATTCACAAGGATTAGAGGTGATATCCAATTAAAAACTAATTAACTAATCTAGTTACAGAATTGTCATCAGTAGTGTTTCAGATAGTATTTAATAGATTTAAAATTGAGTTTTCTATATTGCTATTGTACACGTTTATCAAATGTATTCCAAAACACCTGAATATTATTAACAAAAATGATTACTTATTGAAACTCAAATGAAATAAACGCCGATAGTAAATTAGAAAACTATATAAAAGATAACTCCAATATTGATATGATATAGTCAGGTAATGATAGAGCTGATCCTTATATAATCTTAAATGTAGACATTGAAATGGATCTTAATGTGATATTAATTTCCAAAATATAATAATAATAAAAAAAAACAAATGACTTGATAAATTGACTGGCATAATAAATTACAATAAGCACTGTGACTTAAACATTTTTATGATTAAAAGAAAAAGCTGGTCTAACGGCACCTGAGCCGCGCAGAGTATATATACCCTTGGCGGTTGTTACCTAACGAGTTTTATTATTAAGCACTCTTTTCTTAAATAATAAAATAATGGACGAAATAACATTAAAAAAGCGCGCCTAAAAGGTATTGTTTTAATATTTTATCCCATAGGTTGGTAACACTGTACTGAGCTATAATAGATTGTTTAAAGCTCAATTGTCAAATGTTTTTGAGGTCTCTGAGATTTTGCAATGGAAAAATAATTGGACAAAAGATAATAATAAGAAAACAAATGGTTTAAATATTGTGCTCCTAACGAAGTATCGCTAAAAATGAAATCGCTAAAAGCTGAGTTGCTAAAAGTATAACAGAAAATCTACGGCGACATCATATGAATGGTATAAAGCATTCATAGGTCGAGAATGAATAGTAAATTTGTCTCGTTCTGGTCGACCTTCAACGGCTACGAATGACGAAAGCATCGCCAGAACCAAAAAACTGGTACTCGAAAATCGTCGTACGAGTCTTAGAGAAAAGGCTCAAGAGGTGAACATATTATTATTTTTTTTATTGTAAGTGATATTTGGACATGAAACGTTTCATCACACGTATGGTTCCAAGAGAGCTCAATTATATTCAAAAAGAAAATTTTGTCCGAAAGGTCGCTCAAGACATGGTTTCACATGTCACCGAGTTTTAACCCAACCGAAACTCAAACGTTTATAAAGCCATTGCTAAAGCAGCCAAAACCAACTGGGGACTCAGCCCTGAGGTTATTAGAACGATATATACAGCAGTAATTGAACCTATAGTCCTGTACGCGTCCAGCGTCTGGATCTCGGCGGCCACCAAAAGCGCTATACGAAGGCATCTGTGCAGCTTGCAAAGAGGGTTTGCGCAGAAGATTGCCAAGACTCATCGCACGGTTTCCCTAAACGCTGCGCTCATATTAGCCAGACTCATTCCCCTAGATTTAAGGGTGATGGAGGCGAGTAGGCTGTATGAGGCGCGGAGGGGGCGACCGATGACGGATTCCCCGGATCGGGAACTGGAGCAACGCGTGTGCTTTTTGGAGGCCCCCCATCCAGCACTAGTGATGGACTTCGAGTTCGAGTGCCTCACCGACTTGTCGCCTGCTACGATTGAGCGCCATCAGATACCAGATACGGTAATTTTTACGGATGGTAGTAGAATTGATGGCACGGTAGGGGCGGCCTATACGTGCTGGAGAAACGGGGTCGAAGTGGCTACGAAGAGACTGAAACTGGCGTCGTTCTGCACCGTTTTCCAGGCAGAGCTTTGCGCCATCCACCATGCACTTTTGTATTTGCTACGTGGAAGGCAAGCCAGGGCGGCGGTGCTGAGCGACTCGAGGTCAGCTTTAGAGCTAATCCGGAACATCGGGGCGCTGCACCCCCTTGCGTTTGACATACGGGAAAGTATGTCAAAGTTAATGGGAAGGGGGTACGCCGTCAAGCTGTTCTGGATAAAGGCGCACGCTGGGGTTCCAGGTAACGAACGGGCGGACGAGATGGCAAAGGCAGTTGCGAAGCAAGCCAAAGTGGCTCCCCACTATGATAGGTGCCCAACTTCATTTGTTAAGAGAGAAATAAGACAGGACACAATAGTGCATTGGAACGACAGATACCTGAACTGCGAACAAGGAAAGACCACGAAACTCTACCTCCCCGACGCAATCAAAGCCTATAAAATAATGAAGGACGTCAAAATGAATACGCGCCTAGCCCAAGCTTTAACCGGACACGGCGGTTTTGCAGCGTATCTGCACCGTTTTAAATTAAAAGACGATCCGGGCTGCGAATGCGACCCGGAATTAGAGGAATCCATCGAACACCTTTTCTTCGACTGCCCGCAGCACGATCTCGCCAGGTACGACCTGGATTCCGCTACGAACATAAATTTGACCAAAAATGCATTGTGTATAATCATGGCTGGTGAGGACACCAGACCGTACCTGCTGAGGTTCTGCGGGGTGGTCGTCGAGAGGGCTAATAGACGGAATAAATCCAAAATTTTTATAAATAATCACGCATTTATACAACACAACATGATTTTAATTTAGTATTATAAGACACCTTATCACCGGTCAAGGTGATGAAACGCTTGAAAATATTAGAATAGTAAGTAATTGTAAATATAATAGTAATATAATAAATTAGAATAAATTAAAAATGATGTACTAATATAAGTTAATTAGGGTAATTAGTAATAAAACCGATTCATTGTTAAAAAAGAAAATAATATTGACATATAAAGTATACAAGGTCCTTGACATTTATCAGGGGTGTGCGGCTACAAAAAAAAAAAACCCAACCGAATGGACTGCGCGGCGTGGGTATATTGTGCCTACAATGCGGAATGGACCAGCCCTGGTTATGCTGACAGTTTTCTTTGATTACCATAGTGCCGTTAACTCCGAATTTCTTGCAAAGGGTCAAACGCTAACTAAAGAGTTCGTGGCGTTTGCACCATGATAATGCATGGTGCATTATTATGCAAAAACTATTATTTTGCAAATGTATTATTCGCCGTTATTATTTATTGTTCTAGTTGTTATTCGTCGTTACATATATTTGTTGTTTCATTTGCTATTCCTTACTCCAATTGTCGTCGTTCAAATTGTTGTTTATTTTTTCGTTGTTTTTCGGTGTTTTAATTACTACTCATCGCTCCAGTTCTCCAGCTATTACTCGTCGCTCCAGCTATTATTCTTCCTTTCAGTTATTTGTCGTACCATTTTATTTATTTATTAAATACAAAATCCACAGCTTTTAAAAAATAATTTTAAAAAGTTGAACCACAAAGCCAATAATATACTTTACAGATTTTACTTTCCAATTGTAATATAGATGCTTTGTTGCAGAAAAATTTATGGTCAAAGTTCTGTTGTATTTTTAACTGTAAAGATATTCAAAATTATATATACTACAGTCTTGTAGGCAGCGATCTTACAGATACAATGTTTTTCTTTCATTACCCCGCACACTTGGTATTATACAATATGATAAAGTGATACGTTACTACACGTTCGTGAATTGAAACAAAATATAACGCCCACAATAGACCCCCACGCGCTATTATAGCGAGCTGTGAACAATATCATAAACACATAACATTTTCCTCATGTAAAACGTTGAATATCAAGCAGTTGAAACTCCAATGCTACTATAAAATATAACGTCGTATAACGTAACATAAAATTCACCCGCAGCGTTCATATAATCAAAAACTATGTTAGCCTTCTCAAATTCTCATCTATACTATTATAAAATTGTTAAATGTCAACATACATACATACGTATACTCCTGCCCCTTTCCCTGGTTCTCCGGCGGGGAATCGAACGCCGGTCTCCCGCCTGACAGGTGGGGATACTGACCACTATACTACCGAAGAATTTGGGCAGGCAGAGACCACTTCCTTCCACCCGCTACGAGCAAGGTGGCTGTCCGCAGCTCACCCTTCGCCGACGCGGGAAACGAGACGTGTCGGGTGGCGAACCACGACACCGCCATTTTAAGATTCAAAAGCGTTAAAGATCCTTATTGCGTTCCCACGAAAAGGAAGGAAAGGATCGAGGTTCAGGTAGGAAAATTGTATTGAGCAAGGAATATGGAATTTAGGAAAAGGACTATAGGATATAGGATACTACTATCTCGGAAGGAGTAGGAGGAGATAGTAGTAGCTCAGGGGGCCCGGGTTCGCTTACTTAATGTCAAATTTCCAAAAATCAAAGATATTAAAAAACAAACGACTCATATCGACTTATTAATGGCTTCTGAATCCAAATCCGTCGATGTTTGTCTGTTTGTTTGTTCGGGCTTTACGTTAAAACCAGCAGGTAGATTTTGATTAAACTGTTAGTCTTGAAGGTATTATTCCGGCTTAAGTAATGCGGCATGTTTCATCAAGATCGGTCCAGTAAAATTGAAGATAAAGCTTGATCCCAGTTTTAGTAGTCGACGTTTAGGTACGAGAGGTCAAGTAAAAGTGGTTCTTAGGCTTTGTATATAAATCTATGATTGTGTCGGGATTTCCTATGTTGCAGAAAACCGACATTTACGCGGGCGAAACCGCGGGCAAAAGCTAGTAATAAATAAATCCATACATCTTGATACACAGATATTTCTATTCCAAAAACGCAAGTATCAAATCAGTAAAGGATAACATTGAGATAACCCGCATCTTATGTCCGCAGGTATTGACCCCATATTTTCTTTACATTAGGCTGGGCCTAGAGAGAACTGAGAGAATGTTAGGTACATATTATGCTGGGCAAGCTTATTCAATTACCTATATGTTCTGTTTATTTTATACAAACAAAATTCTGTGTCTGTCCCGGCATTATGCCAATTTACATTGATCCAGTAGCTGGCGACATCATTCCCGGCGGTAGTATTAGCCTCATACAGACACTTTTATGTCAATGCGGCACTGTCTATACTACTGCGTTGGCGCACGACAGAGTTTATAAGAGGTCAATGTCAGTACTGTCCCTAAACCAACTTTCTATAATCGTTAACGCTAATAAAAACGGAAAAATGTATTAAAATGACATTTCTAATCGTTAAGTCATGGTGATTTATCGATTAGAAGCGTTATTCCAATATATATATATATTTTTTTTCATTTTTAATAGCGCTAACGATTGTAGAAAGTCAACTTGGTTAAGGGGGCTGATTTGCTAGCGAATATGAATTTGGCGAATATAGAGTCAATTCCTTATATCCCTTACACAGATGTGGATCTCATAGAATAATTCGGATAGTTTTTTTTAATGTGCAGAAAATGTCTTAACGCATACCGCTGTGTCGACGGCATAGTATTTCCAACGGTCATGTGGTGTTTGCACCCACTTAAAACTGCATACGTTCTATAATCTGTACGCCCTGTCGCCGCGGTCGCTCGCGCATTCGTCCGCATAGATTCAGATACCTAAGATCTGCATGCGTGAGACAGATAGGCATCTGTTGTCTAAGCCCGCTTTGATGCAACTTGAAAAAAAATTACCAGCTAGATACCTTCAAAACCACAAAGACATGTATATTATAAGAGGATCATAAAATTAGTTCTCCTATACGGCAGAGAGTGCTGACTGATCTTAATTAATACACTGTTACTTCATCTTTCGCCATTAATAACCCGAGAATTGTGGAGACCTTCCTTCTTTTTACTAGTTTTTTATATTACTTCAGTTTGTAAACAGAAGGGTCTTCTACTTTGTCGATCTTAAATCCTGAACAAACGAAATAAACATCACTTTACCCGGCGATTATAAAAGAACCAAGTCCTATTTCACAAGATTTATTTCCATGCTCCCATAAACCGAACTACGTGATAACTCATCTACAAGTACAGTTTAAGATTACGCAATATAAAAGTTTAATACTACTGCATGTACATTTAAATTTGTGTTAGTTATGATGGTAAGACACGATGGCGTAGTGGATATAACGTTCAGATCTAAAGGTTTGGGGTGCGAATCCCGCCGAGTACGCTAAAGTTTTCATGACTGACACAGACGTCATAAATGTATGTTTATTTCATATCAACAACGTAATTTGACGACGTATCATGACGTACGTTTATCGAGTTTTCTGTCTGAGCCCAAACTATACGCTTTAGTTCTTTTATCCAATCAATATATTTATTGTTCCGCGTTGTATATATATTTTATCCGCGGCCCTGCCCGCGTGAATAAATAAAGAAACCATAGTAGATTTATATATAACTAGCTTTTGCCCGCGGCTCCGCTCGCGCGAATGTCGATTTTCCGTTACATGGGAAGTCTCGACACTATCATAGATTTGTATAAAAAGCCTAAGAACCACTATTACTTGATCTCTCGTACCTTAACGACTGCTACTAAAACATGGATCCAGCTATATTTTCAATAATGTTGGACCGTTTTGATGAAACATGCCCCAGTATTTAAGTCGGAGTAGTACCTTTAAGACTAACAATTTGACCAAAATCTACCAGTTGGTTTTTGCGTGAAGCCCGAACAAACAAACAAACAAACAAACATCGACGGATTTGATTTCAGAAGTCCTTAATTAGTCGATCTGAGTGGTTTGTTTTTAAATACCTTTGATTTATGAAAATTTGACATTTAAAAATTTTATAACAGGTATATAGATTTATATAATGTGGGTACTTTGTCATTTAAATGACTTTGAATAACGTTTGAATTCCTTACATAATTTGGTACTAGTATAAGTAACATACTTATCTATATACATATATATATTATATATGGTTTGAGAATGTTTTCTTAGAATGTCCTCTCTTACGAGGAAATGTTTTCTTTTGTTCAGTAGTCCGACTTTATTTGCATAGATAAATCGTGTCGAATAGCGAAATTTGCTACTAGAATATAACTTAAAGCAATGGGTTGAACTGTCTCCAGCTCAAGTCAGTTAAAGCATAATATACTGCAAAAACCTTGTAACCATGTAAAAAGCTTAAGAGTATGTACTGTTAGTCTTTCTTCTGAGACGGCCTAAGTTCTTCAAAGACTACCGACCACGTGAGGATGTATTGATAGTTATTGCCTCGCCGTAGAAATGGGTTTTCCCGGGAGGCCTTCACTTATATTAGCTGAGCCTGACTTCTACTAATTTGTCAAAAAAAAAGTAGTCGGTTGGCTTAAAACGCTTCAGATCAGCAATAAGGCCGTGCTCAAGAACATCGATATCAAGTGCTTAGTCATGATTTTGTATGTGGGTATAAATGTGTAATGTTCTGTCAGATATTTTTTCGCGCTACCCATAAATAGCCCGACAGTTACTAGTATTATCTTTATCAAACCCTCTCACTGTCTGGAACCAATATACGCGGGCTCCCGAGTTCCCTCAATTACGTAAAGACTATTAACCTTTTCGTGGGCTACTGTGATAATTAAAGGTACCCGTAGTGAAGATCTGTGTTAAGACAATCTACGACCAACTCAACTTGTTTGAGGAATTAATACGCCTACACCGCGTACCGATATGTGTCACGTATAACATTGACCTGACTTGTTTAGAGTCGAGAGGCAAACCACACCATACTTTCCGATTCGCGATCACCACTCCCAACGCTTTAGTCATCATCATCATCATCATTTCAGCCCATAGCTGTCCACTGCTGAACATAGGCCTCTCCAATCGAA
>WUAW01021023.1:219-11327 GCA_017165845.1 Thaumetopoea pityocampa
GATGCGCAGACATTTGGAGTGGATCTTGTCGAGTTTGTCAAAGTAGGATTTATTGCAGGAGCTAAGGAGGAGCTATGAATTTTCTTCACAGTGATTCAACTATGACTGTGTCGACATTTGAAATTAGCGCCATCTCTCGGCATGGTAATATGTACAGCATTTTTATTTTATTTTAATGCAATTTATCCATAGAGTACAACAAGCATACTGTCTACAACAAATGGGCAAGGAGAAAGAAGCGGGTACCATCTACCAGAACGTGTTGAAAGACAAGCCCAGCGACCAGGCGCTCGTCGCGATCGCCAGCAACAACATCGTCGTTCTCAACAGGTATCATTTGTGCATATTAAGAACACAACTGCTCTCCGTTAACTAAAAGGCCGTTAAGTGAATAGAGTTAGGGTCAAAAACGTAAGAAATAATGTCCCTAGAAAATGTTACGAGTGCCAAGTTTAATAATATTCTTAGGGTTACAAGCGTGTGGCTGGATGAGCTAATATAGCTATATATTTAAGTGTTGAATGGTCTCAAAAATGATGCAATTGGCCGTTTGCATAGTCTCCAGATATTTTAGCTAGGTAAAGATCGAAACATATGACACGAACTGATTGATAGAGAAAAAAGTGCTCTTTTACTTAGTACATATATATAACTCAAATTTAAAAAAATGTCACATAACGGTCTTTTAGTATGCGGACGGTAGATAGGGAAGAATATCTTTTTCTTCACCCTAGAAATGTCCCATCCTAAATCAGGATGTTCTATTATTACAGGGGATAAGTTTGTGGGATGGGATAAGATAACTGACTACCGTCTAACATCATGCCTATTCCCACAATCCCTACGATGACTATATCATAGGTTAACCTATTCGAGACGGCGGTTTTTTTCGAACGCGATCCCAGAAGCAAAATTCCTTTTTTTTTTATATTGTTAGTCTATACATATATAATACCATACCTGAAGGATTGATTCATCAATGCAGAGACTAAACTACTAGGTCTATAAACATGAAATTTTGACAGTTGATGCCTTTCATGTTATAAACATTCACTAAGAAAGGGTTTTTGGAAATTTCACCCCTAGAGGGGTAAAATAAGGGATGAAATATTGTATTGTATGTTTAATAAAGTAACTTGTTTACTATGGAAATCACCCAATTTGTAAGTGAATTCGCATGAATAAGATGATTACACATTGGTGCTGATTCTGTTGTAACAGAATTTATCTAAATTTAGTTCCTTCTTATCTTTTTCTAATGTCAAACGCCAAAACGAGATAACAAACATTTAAGCGAGTACCAACCTACATTTCTGTTAAACGGTTCAAAAAAAATGTTACGTTTTTGCGTATCTTTAGTCCGTATGTTCCGAGATCGCGTCTAAATCTTTTAATTTTGACGTGTCTAAACGACACTGACGGCACCAAAATTTTACCTATCTCGTTTTGGCATTTGACATTAGAAAAAAGATAGAGAGGAACTAAATTTAGTTAAGTTCTGTTACAACAGAATCAGCACCATTATTATTATTGTACACACGGTGTGCAACCGGTCATAAGACCGGTATAATAATGGCTATAAAGCCTCGGAAATTAATTGCACACACTGTGTGCAATCGGTCTCGAGTAGGTTAGAAAGAGAAGAGAACTAGCTCTATGTTTTACGTACTCAAAACATAGAAAAGTCAGGTCTGAATTCTCATTCCTCTAGTACACAAGGTATTTGTTTGTCAGGGATACAAACGTGTTTGAGTCCCGGAAGCGCATGAAGGCGGCGACTGCGGACGGACTCGAGCATAAACTGAACTCACGCCAGCGCGCCACCATCGCTTACAACCAAGCGATACTCGCCATATATTCTAACCAGGTACTGATTTGTGGTACTTAATCTATTTACTATTATAAAATTGTTAAATGCCAAATTTTGTAAAACAAAAATATTAAATGAAACTATTCAGATCGACTAATTAAGGGCTTCTGAAACAAATCCGATATTGTTTGTTTGATCGAGCTTCACGCAAAAACCAACGGGTAGATTTTGGTCAAACTGTTACAAACTTAAAGTTACTATTCTGATTTAAATACTGCGGCATATTTCACCAAAATCGGTACAATATAATTGAAGATACAACTTGATCCCTGTTTTAGTAGCCGCCGTTAAGGTACAAGAGCTCAAGTAAAAGTGGTTATTAGCCTTTTTATATAAATCTATGATTATTTCGGAATTTAAATACAAATTAAATACTTTTAATAAACAGGATAAAAAGCAGCAATATTATCCTGTTATTTAATCAAATCCTACTGCGATCACATCGAAATCCTTCTTTTAAGGGGGAGACACATCTTAAGTGGATTTCTAAAGTCTGCAGCTGATTATGATGATGAATAAACACTTTGATAATTCCACAGCCAGACTTCTGCAAGCAGTGCTGTGTGAAACTGGTGCGTGAGTTCGCTGAAGAGAGCAAGGCGGCGCTTATCGAGGCGTCATCGCTTGCCAAGGATGGCAAGAAGCAGCAAGCCGTCGCTCTCTTACTCAAACACGGTGACACGCTGGCTCTGGCCGCCGCTCAAGTGCTGTTGTCTCAAGTAAGACATTCCTCTCCCTTACTTTAGCAATTGTAACGACCTAGGGAGTGCTCTTATTGTGTAGTGTGTGTGTGTGTGTGTGACGGTATTCAAATCACACTGACTGACCAGTGGCTGATGTCAGACGTCGTCCCCGTAAACCCACACAATCCCTGCTACTGCCAGTATCATTAAGAAATTAACACAAATCAACTATTTTACGTAACTCCCAAACCAAAGAGAAACCATCGGAATGCTCAGGTGGGATTCGAACACCAGTTGATTTTAAGATGAGTGTACTATACAACCAAGAGTGTATGTCTGAGCGCATGAGCGCGCACCGTCCGGTGAGAGGGGCAGTCGCGGGCGAAGCTCCCACCTCCCGCAGCTATCGGCGCGTTATTATTATGGTTCTGAATTGGAATTTGGACGTCATGTCAAACGTAACAGCACCTAGTAAAGTGTAAAGTTCACAAGCTTCGGGTTTAATTTATATTGAAACCCCTCAACAGTGTACAAGATTGTATAGTTGTGGTCTTAGACCATATATCTCTAGACACGATTGCCGGGCGAAAAACATCCCTACCAAAGAAGTGCAAGAGTCCAGCGAGTACACTTCTTTGCTCTAAATTTTTTTGGAAATTACCGACAATAGACGAAGCTCCAAATGAATGCTTTTGTCTGTACTATTTAAAATTGTATACGATTTTAAGCATCATGTATTAAGCAATAGCTTTCAAATTAAATTATTCTATTTAATCACAAAAGTATCTACAAATGTGTATACGTCATCTGTGGACATTTTTGTCGCGAGTTTTGTACTAGACTTTGCATCTACATCTATCTGTATTAGGTCAATTGTTGGGCTCGTGTTAGTAGTGCACGTACATCATTACTGCGATAAATTATGATCCTTAACACTGTGCCATAAGGTTAATTTTTATTTGTCATAAACGTACATTCAAATTTGTATAAAACTGACTTGGTAAAGTTCAGTTTAACGAAGTTAACCGATTACACGTCTGGATACTGTCGTACTGGAAGAATTACATAGTCAAATCAGCTCAGAGAGATTTTTGCGTTTGTGGTAGTGTACAGTCAGCAGATAAGTAGACAAATACTTTTTATGTTTTTTTATTTGTACTTAATATTAAACCTAATTTAATATGTATAACTAACTTCTAACGCCACTTACAAGCGACTGATTCGAGAGTGTGAGGCGTGCGGTTTATTCCGGCTTTAGTCACTGTGTGTACAAACATTACTACATACGTAAAAACGTCTCCAAGCTTATTGATCTGTGAATATTGTTAATTTCTCGGGTCACCTTGTTCAGACTCTCTGGCACTCTATAGTAAGTGTCGCAGTTTAGTTATTTTAATTATTTCTATTTTGTCAGGGTGATCGCAAAGCGGCCGTGAAACTCTTGGAGGAGAGCGAGTTCAAGTACCGGCCCGGAGTGATTGGTGTGCTCTGCACACTACTGTCGGCTGACCATGAGTACGAGAAGGCTTCGCAACTCTTCACCGACGTCTACGAACATTATAAGGACGATGTGGTGAGGCTCCGTACATTCATCCCCAATCCATATTCGTCCCCACTACAGGGTACGACGTAGCTCAAGGGATTGCAAAACTGTAGTGGCAGTAGGCAGGGTACATAGCTCGCAGAACCGATGTACGTTGGGGTCTCAAAGTGCTGGAGTGGCGACCACGAACCGGTAAGCGTAATGTGTGTAGATTCCCGACTAGGACTGATGACCCGATGAAGGTCGCGAGCAATCGGTGGATGCAGCCGGCTCATATCCGCTCGGTGTGGCGATCATTAGGGGAGGCCTATGTCCAGCAGTGGACGTCTATGGACTGATATATATGATGATGATAACTGGGGCATAGAACTCCCCTGATCCGGAAGAGTATTAAGCCATAGTCTACCACGCTGGTCTAGTGCGAATTAGTAGACTTCACGCACCCATGCGGGCATCCAGGTCTCCTTTCGAAGTTTTCCTTCTCCATTAAGTACATTGGTGTCTACAATGTAGACCGTGCATGAATTAGAAATAACTCAGTGGTACGGGACTGGGATCGAACCTAATCTTCTGATCGCGAACCATGTCTAGGTCCACCGCACCACCAATGTATTTTAATGGTAATTGCGATAAGAATATTAGAATAGAATAGAGAACTTTAAGTTGCATATCGCTGTAATAAATTTTACAAGCATAATAAACGATGGCGGAAAGTCTACTCATTACAATATACAATGTCTTCCAAACATCCTTTGCATGGTTAGGATTGCATATCAAGATATGGTAGTCCCATTATAATCTGAATTATATTTCGGCGTCGTGGTTCGCCACCCGACACGTCTCGTTTCCCGCGGGGGCGAAAAGTGTGCAACTGATAGCCACTTTCCCCGTAGCAATTGGAAAGAAGTGGTCTCTGCCTACCACAGTTCTTCGGTAGTATCGTGGTCAATATACCCGCCTCTTATGCGGGAGACTGGGGTTCGATTCCCCGCCGAAAAACCAGGGAAAAGGTGAGTGTATGTATGTATGTACTATAATCATCATCAACAACATTATCAGCCCGTGAAAGTCTACTCCTAGGAGTACCCATAGTACCCATGTCTAGACATGGGTCTTCTTCTTAAAGAGCAAGGATTTGCCATAATCTTCTGTATGATGTTTTTTTTTTCTTCTAATTGTGCAAAGGCTTTTTGCTCCAGTGAAACGTTTTATTTTGGCTACTTACAGCAAATCGATCATCTTCCATCGATATACATGATGATGTTTCCACTCTTCAAAAAAGGTGGTTCATAGCGGTTCGGGCATTGTCACTCTCCCGATATGTGGGTGGACCGCAAAAACTGCGACTTGGTATATGAGGGTAGTTGGAGAACTACAATGTTAGATTCGGCTCGCAACGGTCGCACGGTGTAATCGATCGCCGGAAATTCTTAATTTACTATATTATATGTCGATTTTATTTGTACAAGACATTGGTGGAAATTCTGTTGTAACAGAACTTAACTAAATTTAGACCCTTCCTATCTTTTTCTAATGTCAAACGCCAAAAGGAGATAGCTACAATTTTGGTGCTGTCAGTTTCGTATAGACACGTTAAAATTAAGAGATTTAGTCGCGATCTCAGAACATACCGACTAAAGATACGCAAAAACAACATTATTTTATACCTTTTGACAGAAATGTAAATTGGTACTCGCTAAAAATTTTTGCTATCTCGTTTTGGTGTTTGGCATTAGAAAAAGATAGGGAGAGTCTAAATTTAGTTAGGTTCTGTTACAACAGAATTACTACTATTCTGGGATCACATACATTGCGGTGGTAAATCACCATAAAAGTATTAAAGCGTCCAGACAGCCACGCACGGCGGAGCTACCTCGGGAGACGAGTCGAGGTGAGTGGTTTATCTCGTATTTAGGGATTGCGGTGCTTGAACTCCTCAGATCTAACTGACAGAAATCTCAGTCGAAGGGGTCTTTACACGACCAACAGCAGGTCGGTGTGGTGATCCTTAGAGATGGCCTATCTCTAAGGTCAGGTCATAGGCTATGACCACTATTAAACGTAACTCGGCTAATACCATGATATGTGTGTCAGCGGTTCGCGTCGCTGGTGTCTGTGTGGCGTGCAGCGGCTGCAGCGCACGGGCGCGCCGGTCGCAGCGCGGCGGCGGCGGCCGCTCACGAGGCTGTGGCGCGCGCCTCCCCCGCCGATAAGCGCTCTCTTGCCAAGCTAGTGAAAGCGCTCGCATCCGCGGATCCGGCTCGCGCGCGCACGCTGGCGCGCAGCCTTCCACCGCTTCACCAGCTCGAGGTAACTACACCGCACGTTCAGCTTCGACGACTGGTTGGCACAGTGGCAATGACCCTGCTTTCTGTGCCAATGAATCCCGGGTTCGAATCCTGGTAGGGACACACTTTGTGTGATGAGCACAAACGTTTGTATGTCATGTCATGGACGTATTTATATATTTATGTATTGTATTTATCTATATAAGTATGTATATAATCTACATCGTTATCTAGTACCCAAGATACAGGGAATCCTAATGGTACTAGATCAGTGTAAGTGTCCAGAATATTATTATTAAATATAATAATCACTCTCTTGACCACTCTAATAAGCACTCTCTTCTCAATTTTACATTACACGCAGTACGACATAACTCAGAGGTTCTAACGATGTATCTGCTCAAATATCAATAGCAATAAACGTATTCTCCGCCTCCACACCTATTCGTTGCCACTTCAAGCGCTTCAGTCGTTGATTGTAGTTATGTTAGTGCACGTATGTAATTACTACGTCAAATTATGAACCTTGATACTGTGGAATAAAGTTAGTTTTTTGTTGTAAACACATACATTCGACACTTATTTGGTAAAGTTAGATTTAACGAACAGGTGGCATCACTGAATCGTGTCATCGTCAATGTCAGACACATTCCAAGCTCGTGAAGGCGCTTGCGGTCGCTGCGCCAAAGCGACTTGCCAAGTTCATAAAGACATTTGTGGTGGCTGCACCAGCTCGAGGTGATAGCACCACCCGTTCGACTACAATAAGCACGCTCGCTAAGCTCGTGAAGTCGCTTACGGCTTACGGAAAAGAAACAAGTAATAGAAAGTGTACATCGGGCGGTCTTATCGCAACATGCGATCTCTTACAACCTTCCGATGGATAGGATTCATAGCCAGATATGGTGGTGCAATTGTACTGGGCATATTTATTTAAAATGATACATACATACACTCACGCCGATATCCCTTAAGGGTAGGCAGAGACCATAGTACATACTACATACATACATACATACATACATACATACATACACACATACATACACTCACGCCTCTTTCCCATTGGGGTAGACAGAGGCCACTTCTTTCCACCTGCTACAATGATACATTATAATAAAATAAAAATACTATAAACACATACGTATACATACTAATCTATACTATTATAAAATTGTTAAATGGCAAATTTTCAAAAATCAAAGATATTTAAAAATAAACTACTCAGGTCGACTAATTAAGGGCTTCTGAAACCGAATCCGTCGATATTTGTTTGTTTGTTTGTTTGATCGGGCTTCACGCAAAAACCAAAGCGTAAATTTTTGTTAAACCATTACCTTCTTAACACGTTCTATGCCGCGTCGGACAATGCTGGTTGACACCCCGCTTTCGTCTGGAGCCACACAAAAATTAATATTTTTGTCATATTTCATCAGTGTGTTTTATTAGTTTAAAAACACGTCTGACGCGCGGTCAACATTGGGCGATGCGGCCCGAACAAAAATGTTTGTTGTCGCCCAACAGTGACCGCCACGGCCTGAATGAAAAAGACATATTTTATTATTGGCAGAGAATGTGTTAAAGGTACTATTCCAACTTAAATACGAGTACTGCAGCATGTTTCATAAAAATCGGTCCGGTAAAAGCGGTGAAGATACAGCTTTATCCCTGTATTTGTAGCCGCCGCTAAGGTACGAGAGCTCAAGTAAAAGTGGTTCTTAGACTTCTTATATAAATCTATGATTGTGTCGGAATTTCCCATGTCGCGGAAAACCAAAATTCACGCGGGCGGAGCCGCGGGCAAAGGCCAGTAATATATACATACAAATTCGTACTATACCTATATAATAATAATATTCTTATATATTCGATTATATCAATGTATTTTTCGAAAAACTTTTATTACAGACTAAAATCGATATAGATGCTTTGGAATCGTCAAACTGGATGATGGGCGCCAAGGTTGTGAAGAAAACTGTCCAAAGCAAACAGGAGCAGTCGCCCGGGTAAATGTACTTCTATTTCATTATACATACATACAGTCACGCCTCTTTCCCATTGAAGTAGGCAGAGCCTACATCTTTCCACCTGCTACGATCCTTTAATCTAGCAATATGTCTATTCTGCCCCAAAAGAAGAGGTTGAGGTAGGAAAGATGTATTGAGTAAGGAATATGGAATCTGGGAAAAGGACTATAGGATATAGGATACTACTATCATGGATGGAGAAGGGAGAGACAGTAGTAGCTCGGGAGGCCGGGCTCGCTTACCCGTATATTTAAGTCTATTTGCCGGACAGGCTAAAAGACTAAGTACTCTCTGACCTGTATTTTATTATAAACGAATAAAAAGTCCCGAATGCAAATCGTTAACTGAACAACATTTGTTCTACATCCTTAGTTCCCAAAGTGGTCCCGGTAGACCCCCAGGGGTCCACGGGAGACTCGACGGGGGTCTACGTTGGCGTACGCAAATTTCCATAGTTAGATCTAATCTTCACATTTTTTGTCGAGTTTTGGGAATATGGTAGAAATGTAACTGCGGGGGTCCACCGGAACCAGCTAAATTTTGAAAATGAATAAGAAAAAAAAATCTGGGAACCTCTGTTCTACATACTTTGCATATTCTAGAGCAGAGATCCCCAAACTTTTAGGCCTTGTTGCAGGTTATCGTCGACCCCTTGGTGGTCGATATAGTTCACTTTTGGTATCAGTGTTCTGGTGAGTCATAATTTGTTAGTATCAGCAAACGTTAAGCATGATCAACTTCGTAAACTTGAAGCTGTAGCCACCTTCAATGAATGCCTATTTCTATTCACAGGACACCCGCTTCAGCGTTGGCACAGAAGACGACATCAAAACGCAAACGCAAGACAAAGCTGCCGCCTAACGCTGACCTCTCCAGGCCTCCGGACCCTGAAAGGTAGGACTCATACAACTTACATAACGGTACCAATGAAGTTGTTGCGTACATTAAAATACTCTATGATTCAAATAATAAATTCAAATTATTTCCATACGTGACTAACGCACGCACTGCTGGCCACGTCAGGATGTGTTGGTTACTGCCTCGCCACAGGTTTCCCGGAAGGCGAACTTATTATAAAAACGCAAGCGCGTGACTGGCTACTGATATAGGCTTTATCCTGTTATTCGATTAAAATACACTGCGATCTCCAAGATGCCTGCCAAGCGTAGAGATTACGGCAAATCCCCACCTTCTTAAGGAGAAGGCTCGTGTCCAATGGTGTACTTCCACGGGCTGATGATGACATCAATATTACAAAATCATCAACCCTCAATGCCGATAACGCGCCAGCGCGTGATGTGTCACTAAGAAGCTAAATAGGCGACTACGCATAATTATCTCAATAGCCAGTCACGCGTCTGCTTTGCAAAATTTGTTATAATAAGTGAATGGCCTTCCAGAAATAGCCCTTTTTATGGTAACGCCACACCCGTCAACAGATCCTCACGTGGCTGGCGCTGTTCGCCACCCGACACGACTCGTTTTCTGCGGAGGCGGAAAACGGGCTACGGATAACCACTTTGCTACGTTAAACGAGCGTAGCAAGTGGAAAGAAGTGGTCTCCAATTCTTCGGTAGTATAGCGGTCAGTATTCCCGCCTGTTAAGCGGGTGACTGGGGTTCGATTCCCCGCCAGAGAACCAGGAAAAAAGGCGTACTGTATGTATATATGTACTAATACTTGCATCTCTTTCCTTTTAACAGGTGGTTGCCCAAGTACGAGCGGACCGCGTACCGAAAGCGCCGCGGGGTGAGGCGCGACGTCATCAAGGGCAGCCAGGGCATGGCCACCACAGCCACGGACCAATAGTTAGTGGCACTTGGCTATTACATTCAATTCTAATATAACACAAACTAAATTTAAACTCTCGCTAACTTTTTCTAATGCCGAACACCAAAACGAGATAGCAAACATTTTTAGCGAGCACCGACCTACATTTCCGTTAAACGGTACAAAAAATGTTACGTTTTTTGCGTATCTTTAGTTGGTAGAGGTCGCCTCTAAATTTCTTAATTTTGACGTGTCTAAACAAAACCGACAGCACCAAAATTGTAGCTGTCTCGTTTTAGTGTTTGACATTAGAAAAGATGGGGAGACACTAAATTCAGTTAAGTTCTGTTACAGCAGAATTACCACCTTTGTGGTTGTAATTGTGACTAAAAGGTTAATAAAGTTGTAAACAACTGATCGGTGCAGCAGCAGGTGATACTGCTTTCTCTACCAATTGGTCCCGATTTCGAATCCTGGTAGGGACAAAATTTCTGTAATGCGTACAAATTTTCGTACCCGAGTCAATTGATATTTACCTATATATGTATTATTTTATCAATATAAGTATGTGTATCGTTGTCTAGTACCCAAGACACAGGGAATTCTAATTTGAGGCCAGGTCAGTGTGTGTGAAAAACTATGCCTACAATATCATCTTCATCAGCCCGTAAATGTCCACTGTTGGACATGGGATACAAATTTGCCATTGTCTCAACGCTCTGCAGGCATCTTGGAGATCGCAGTAGATTTTGCTTGAATAACAGGATAATGCTGCCATTATCCGGGTACATCCATTATCTGATTGCCACAGCATTCACGGGAAGAGATGGAGTCACGTATTATCATGCCGGAGCCACACGTCAAATCATCATCATCATCATCATTTCAGCCCGTCGCTGTCCACTGCTGAACATAGGCCTCTCCAAT